>JAZAYU010000028.1:6921993-6954493 GCA_038501625.1 Corbicula japonica
TCACGCAGAGGCAACTCTTCTAATACATCTCTTTTTTTTCCAGAAGGAAAGCCCCCTCTCGAACCTTCCAAATGTTCCCGTAAGACGCAACGTCCCAAACACTCTTTTCCATAAAAAAGCTACCTCCCGACCGTGTTCACAGACATTATATTCCAGGAGGAAAGTCCTCTCGCACATCCCCATATCCAGATTGGAAGCCCCACCAGCATCCTACCATCAGACACACTGCTTTTTCCGAAACCAGCCCGTGTCACAACAATTTTACAGAAGCTTCCAGGTCTCGCTTTCTTCCCTAAGGCTTTGCGCTTGTTCCAGGATAAAAAGCCTTAGGGAGAGGTTTCTCTCCCGTGAAACGAATTCCGCTCAGACATCTCCTCTAGTCCCTAACCGTCTGTTGAGACATCTCCGCTAGTTCCAGGAGATAATTCTCTCCCGCAGCTACACACCCTTTTACTCCTTCCCCCACTGGTTTCAGGAGGACGCTTTCATGCTTACTGTTCAATCAGGCATCACTCCCTTATTCAAGGACTCCGAGGTATTTTTCTGTCTCATCCTTCGCACACGCGTCTTACCTTGTTTTAGGAAGAAGCACATCATTAATAATGACCCTTGATAGTAAAATATGAGCTAGGGTAGAGGATGCAAGATTGGGGTAACAACCCCACCCTCATTTCTATTTTAAATAGCTATAGATAAGTGTAGTTAACGGATTTGATTCACATTCTAACAGACATTTGTGTTATTCCATATCATTTTAAAGTGTATTAGGAGACTTTTATGATTTTAATAACTGTCGGAAAAGCTCAAACTTTAAAAGTGTTTCAGGTTGAAATTTCTATGAGGAATAATGACATTTTGTTCACTTTTTGTATTAAAAAAAGAATACTTTTTTATCATAACTACATAGAAACAGCTATGTTTGTGCATAAAACTTTTCAATAAGCATCACAAAATATAAGCAATTCGAAAGATCTACCTCTATTCCAAACAGGGTTCCTTACTTTTATAAAATTCTTTATTTTTTTCCTTTTCATCTTACATCTTACAGATTTTAACCGCCTGCTACCTGCAGAAAGACAAACCAGTATGCAGTTTTTAAAGTTGGCGTGTTACTTACGACTGCAACACAGTGATCCCCCTTTGACTCCAAGACATCTCGACCCCTTCTGGTCCCATTTTCATAGTAAAGTCAAATATACGTTTCGAGAAGAATACATATAAGGACAAATTCGCGGTAAAAAAATTAAATTAAAACAATTTGTTTTCTGCAAAGTATCAAGGTTATGTGAAAATGATTTGATTTACTGTCAGTCAAGTTGTAACCTCTAGTTATTTAACCTAAGTAAATATCAATTTGCTCTGCCAGCATCAAAGTTAACTAAAATGACTTCATTCAATGTTGGGTAAGTGTTGCCCTGTAGTATTCGATTGCGTTATGGTAGATTTCAGTTTGGCGACACAAAAAGCGACTGGAAGATATTGCTTTGAGTTGGTCCATATTTTCCAATAAGTTTTCGGTTTTTACAGTTACACTTGATCAAGCGGGAAACTACTGCATTGATTCCCTAAGGTTTATTTCTGTCAGTATGTTCGTTTTGCGCAAATCAATTTTAATTATTATGTTTAATTTGCTCTGTATTGGCATAACTGGTTTTGTCAAAATTGAAGCGAAAACGAAAACTGTTTTATCAATGCACTCTTGAGAATGTCGTTGTTTCCAGAAAATCTGGAATCATATTCAACCGCAGCTTTTTTTCTTCCCAGCCATTTAATAACTCTACGGAAAACAGATGTCTACAAGAAATTGCTATTCAAATAATTGTTGTTGGCACCTTGTGTTGCCCCGAATATTACTGGATGATGTCTTATAGAACCTCTGAATATTTTAATAACATTTCTATTAAACAGAAACCCCGTTGACTTTAAATTTTACTGAAAACGACTGTCCTGTAGCCTTCCTTATGTTTGTATTGTTCGATATACGTAAAATTTGATTAATTATCCTATCAAAATTAAAGTTTTTTTGTTAATTATGCGCCATCTATGGCTTCGCTTGTTTTCCTTTATATGTGTTTGATTTAGCAAGTACATGCTTTTGTCAAATCAAGCGCATCCAAAAGCCTTAATGCTCGCGACAGTCACTTCTGTACGTACATGGTAAAATTGACTTGGAGTACTTTTCGTTGTCACTTGACTTGCCATCATATGATTACAGCTACCACGATGTTGAAAACAACCGATACCAAATATTGGAATGCTGTACCAGCCATTCAAAACTGTTTGTCTGTTGTGGAAGTCTGAATGTGGCTATAAGCCTAATCCTCTTTTTCAATGACACTGTACATCTAGTCCCATTTATTTCAGTATTTTGCCACTAATTTTGTTAAAACAATGAACGTTATGTAAACATACATATTGATAAAATAAATGAAAGCAACCAAAGACTGTTAAAGGCTAGGTTTGATCGGTAATGAACTTATGCACATATGTGCCGGCTGATCTGGACTAACGCTGTTAGTCCATGCGATAAAAGCATCTATAGAGTAAATGGTTCAGCGTATGACTATAATACATTCTACTAAATGTAGTACGGTTCTGGCCGCCAGTCCTTTGGAATCTCCCGTATTACTAGTATCATCAGTCCAGCATTGTATTTTATAATGTTAAGTTATATTAAGTTCTTTGTTGTTTTATTCCGTTGATTCATTCGTGATCATGTGATACAGCACCTTTTATGAACACCTCAAAGACCACTGCTTGTAAATTAATGTTGAATAGGACAGAATGACGAGATCAAAAGAGAAACTAGGTCACTATCGTATGTCATTGTTTTAATTATTTCAATTCGAAATATATATATCTTTCTATTTCTATTAAGGGTTGGAGATTTGTGATATATTGCTTGTTTAAGAATGTCAAAGAAATTGTCAACAATGATTCCCAAAATAGATGTTTGAAATATAGATTTAAAGTGATTCTTTGTACAATATGTCATAAATAATCACTACCAAAATAGTTATTTATTAGAACGCGCGGAATATAGAATGAAGTCAGAGAGGTCACGAAGATGTAAACAAACGCATGTAACTCAGACTTAATATAGAAACATTTAATACATATCGAGTTCTAATTTTGGCGACCCGACGAGTGTTATTTATCGTTTAGAAGTATGCCATATAGTTATTTCAGGTTAGTATTAGCACAAATCACTATCAACTGAGTTTGAGACAAACGGCTTTAAACCGATATAGCATCAAGTCAATCCTAATATGATGGTTTTCCTTAAAATGTGTCTAAATATTTTATAAATAGGAAATGCCGGATATTAATGTGATGAATACCTGCAAATCAACGGAATATCATTCATGTAACGTAAACGTTTGAACGATACAAGTAATGGCCGGATTAGATAAATAACTGGAGGTAGCATGTCCGTCTTATCAAAGGTTATGCCATTGTTATTTGTCACTGGATAAGAAAATGGCTATTCCATTATCATAAATGTTCACTTTGGAGTCGATGGGTTGGGGAGGGGTAAGGGGGTTGATTAGATCCGAGAATGCCGCCTGCGTTATGTTTACAGTATTATCGAATAGAGGGCGGGTACCAGTGATGCGGCTAGTGGTGACTCGGAGATATTTATAGAAGAAATGACGCTTCCTGTTTCTAATGCATGGCATTCAGAGGCGGATCCAGACAATGTTCATTTGGATTGCTTGTACTCCCTTTTTAGACAACACTATAATTTAATTTTCTTAGGAATTTCGGACAGAAAGTTGGATATGTCATGAAACTACCACAAGACTGCCTGTTGAACCCATTTACTGGAAATCCTGCATCCGACCCTGATATTCTATTTAACGTCAAGCGTAGCCAACGCAAAATCAGGTTGACAGATACCAATCATCTGTGGCGCATCACAGGAAATGTAGCTTTAAGTTTGGACTGTTCATGTAAATTCTTTAAATGACGACATAAGTTCAGCAGACGTAATTACTTGATTTATATGCACTTTGCAGCAATAATTAGATTATATTTTGTAACAGGAAAACAATATATAGTTTAAGGTTTTTCCCCCTATATATACTAACAACTAAAAAACGTCACCAAATACACATGAACATTCCCGTGACGTGCCCCAAATAAAACGTAGGAAAAATAAACAAACACTCAACAAGGATGGAACATTCTTTAACTTTTTCGAATAACTTCGAAACTATCAATGTTTTAAACAAACAAAGAGTTTGTCCGAAACAAATAATCAAAAAGCAAATTAACAAAACATAAGTGAATAAGCATTAATGTATGTTTGTTTTAAGTAAACACGATCGACAATATGTACTTTTATAGTACAATGAACTCAAATGCGTCAGACTTTTAGTGTACGAAGCACAATGAAGCGCTTTTGTATCCTTGCGCGATAAAAGTTGCGCAATCTTTGCGTTATTTATGTTGCGCAATCAATAAACACCATCAAGACATAAGGACTGTCAGCAATATGTGCAGTGGAAAACACATATATGTGTAACATATTGTTTATATGTGAAACTCTTGGCAATCAATTGATTTACATGACATCTAATGTGCAATCCATTGATTTACATGAAATCTAACAGGTATACATTATTTATATGGAACTCTTGGCAATCTATTGATTTACACGACATATAACACGTACGTGCTATTTATAGTTATAAACTCTTGGCAATCCATTGATTTACATGAATTATAACATGTGCGTGCTATTAATAGTTATGAACTCTTGGCGGTCCATTGATTTTCATGACACATAACACGTGCGTGTTTATTATAAGTGTATGAACTCTTGGCAATCCATTGATTTACATGACATAAAACTCGTGCGTGTTATTTATAGTGTTGAACTCTTGGCAATCCATTGATTTACATGACATATAACACGTACATATATATTCACATTGTTTATGCGCGAATACTCCGTTTATTATTATTTATTATCAGCGCATAGTATCGATTTTTGTTATATATTTTTCAAATATTTATTGTGGCCGAGCGTTTGCAATGCCTTCAAATGTAGGACAAAAAGTTTAAATAAACAAAACATACTTTAATGAAAAACTCCGAAGTAATTTATGGCTGTTTCTGTTTGCTTAAATATTACAGTCTTGGTATCATTTAAGGACATATTGCGTCAGCTTGTACGGGCAGTGAACTGCTTGCACTGACTCTTTACATTTAGCGTCCTTTCCGCGTTCACCATCGCCTCGGGCCGGTTATCAGGATCTCTTGCTGATTGATGCATGCATCGGTGGCACGTTCATAACTGCTGATCGATGATCACTTGTTGATCGATGCATGCATCGGTGGCACGTACGTTCATAACTGATAATCGACGATCACTTGTTGATCTATGCATGCATAGGTGGCACGTTTGTCATTTCTTGAGGTAGAAATGGTTAGTGTTCAGGTTCTAATATTGATGCGGGAAAGTCCTACGTTCCAAAGAGCGCTTTAGCGTACTTAATTTCCGTTTCCGGTTGTGTCCTCAGTAGATGGTGTCTGGAAGTAAACAGATATCTGAATAAAGGAAGCTGTATTTTTATTTAGCAATTTTAATTATTTTGCAAACAGCTGCAACATAGGGTTTCCTTTGAAGGTTAATTTGCATTTTCAAAGGCTAAAATGTGGGACCATTTAAGTGAAATGAGCATTTTCTTTTCTAACAATTGTTAAACCAAGCTAAGGTGAGTCAACTTAATATTACTAGAGTCTAACAAACAAAAGTCTAACCCAAACAACTCCGTTAGCTGCCAAAACAATCTTATCATATTAGGTCTTAGTAAGTTATGCCAACGCCCATTTCATTCACTAAGTTTATTGTCGTTATTTGGCGATTATTTTGACTGCCAAAGAAACGTTCTTTTTATCTCGTTTCTTGCTGATGCGGTTTTAAATATTTATCAAATGTGTTCCCAATATTTGACAAAGGTTGACTTACTATGGCACGTGCTCATCCAATGAAAACTTAAGAATTTTATAGACCCCCCTGTATCAAACTGCATTTAAACATACCTCCCACACACTTGAGATAACCACAAATCCTATTTAAAATTGCTGGCGTTTCAAGTGCGAGCAAATAGGCGGGGTAATTTAGTCGAATATTAAAAGAATGCGGCAGTATTACACCGGACTGATAAATGTTATATTTATATAAAATAAGTCTATTATCATTAAGTCCCTGGTACCGTCCTTGATTATTTGTTTATATTAAGCAGCTCCTTGATTACCAAGGTACAAGCGTCAGGGTACGAAAAATCGGAGTAATTGCTCAAGGTTTTACTAAAATGATATTTCAATAGTACGGCCGCTGAATTCAATCCAAAATTTAATTTTCTTTTAAAAAAGAAAGAGTTAAAGCAGCAGCAGCAGCAGCAGCAGCAGCAGCAGCAGCAGCAGCAGCAGCAACAGCAACAACAACAACAACAAACTTCTGACATGCAAATTGCACAACCATGTTGTTCTGCGCGGAATGCTCCGTTTTACATTTGCTTAAGTCAAACTTATTGCATTTACATTTTTGAACCCCTTGCTTAAGAAATTAAGGACGGATTCAAAAGATGTCAATCGACACGTGACGAGAAACATGTTTACTATGGCCGTGACATATACTTTATCACGAGTACGAAACGAACGAAACGTCGTTGTCGAAATGACTATTTTTCAGCAGGTGCGCTAAAATGAAAAGGTCGAAGCACAGCTTCCTGTAGTAGTCAGAAAAGAGTTCCAAAAGCAATAATAGATAATCAGTAAAACACTTACTCAACTTAAAAAAAAACAGCCTCGTGCGTTATCTTTCATGCCGTTATTTTTTGCATTGGATTTAGTACAAAACACCTGTTTTTAAAACGTTGTTTGTTATAAAGTAGCTATTAACGTATGCATGTATGTTTGTAGAAGTTACCTTAGCCAAAGGATTTTGGTAGCAGTATGCATCTAACCGATACGTGTTCGAGTCTTTTCGAAATCGTCATTATTTTTGAAAAATATTAGCACTTATTTTCCGTAGCGGAATGCACTGGAATTTAAAAACTTAAAGCGTTTTTATTTTCGCCCTGGTTTAAAAAGTCTAGGGAATTTAGCGCAATGATAAATGCGTGAATTAAATCGCTTAGGGAATTTTCCCATATATAATTGTGTCGTATGAAAGTCAACAGCGCGAATATACGTTAGCAGAGGAGTCATTAGTTCTAATTTTATTACAAGCTAAAAAAATAACAAAATTAAGTGCAATCTTTAGTCTTTACTTTAAAATTATGTATTTCTTACGGATACTAAAAATTATTGTTAATAAGTTGTAATATAGGGTTAAAAGGAATAGATATTATTTAAAAACGAAGTAAATCATGTTCATTTCTGAGTTTAAGTCATATACATGTATGAATTATAGCGTTTGATAATATGTTTAAATAATAACCTTGTATTTTAAACGTTTTCAGACAATTAATTACAAGACGATTTACTATAAAAGAAAATGAAAATGAAAATAATTTTTTTTATGGAAAGCTGATTTTAATATTTCAATCATTAATTTTTCTACAGCTAGTTTTATTTCCTATATAATCTAAGAATTTTGTATTGTTTCTACAACTTGCGAATGAAAAATAAAATAAAAACCACGTAGAAGATCATGTACGGTAATATTGTAAAACCATGTTGTTTCGCGTGGGTATTATTTTCGATGATATCCCGCTCAAACGCGATTTAAGTTAATCACGCATAAAATATTGCGTTTAAAATATAAATCAATATTTAGCGTGAAAATGTCATTTTCGGGATTTGGGCGAAATTTTGTTTCCGATTAATTAATACCACCGAACCATATGTCTGTGTTAGTTTAAACGGAATTAAACTTATTTTGTTGGCTTTACTTAAATGCGGTAAGAAAAAAAAACAACATATTTTAAACATGCGTTTCAGACTTTCGGGAAGTTTAGTGATATTTTGATATAAAAGTTTGTTTTTATATTTATTATATTTTTAAACTTATAATGAGATTTACTTTATCGATAATGTTTCGTTCATCACAATACTTGACAAGTGTAAAAGTTGTTAATATCGCTTGTACGATATTGTTTTTGCCAACGCTCGTTTCTTTTTCGCTCTTAAAATTTTTTCAATAATGCAGTTTAAAAAAAAACAACACTTTTTAAACTAAATTGCAGATCACAATTATTAAAAAATAATCTTATAAAGATAAAATTATTTACCGAGTAAAGTTTTGTGGTTTAGCCTATTTATCCAAACCCTGTATTGTAAATATTGTACTGTTCTTCTCCAATTTGCAAGATTATTTATTAAAATTCATTTTTTACAGTTGTACGTGTAAAATTCGATGTTTGAATCCCAAATCTATAGATAACGTATTATCTTTTTCAACGGGGAAAATTTGTCAAAGCAAACATTTTTTCTAAATCTTTTAAAACCAATATTTTTTTATCCGATAGATCTTTTGCACCACTATGGGAAAACGTATACTGTGGTATCAATATATTTCGCGCGGGTTTAATTTTCGCAAATTTCGCGCTTGGGAAAGTGAAATTTATCCAGGGAAATTTAACCATCTATATGCTTATCTTAAAGTGAATAATATATTTGTGCGAATAAGTGCGAACAAATGTCATTTTTGCGGCATTTGCAAATTTAAATGATATTACAAGATATCAAAGCCAATGTGTTTTCCCATTATTCTCACATCATGTTATCAGTTAATTATTAGTTTAATATTTTAGCAAGCTTTAGGTAGTTAAATCTCTTAGTGTATATCAATTTACTGACAAATTAACTGACGGAGTTGTAGATATAATATTATAAACATATCTCCAAGTTATTTTTTATAAAAAAATAAACATATGACGCTATTAGCGGTGATAACAAAATTTAAGTTCGTTTGGTTTTTGATAGAACCCGTAATGAACAGAACGGACAGACGAACGGATTTGAAATACTAATATTATAATTAGCGACGAAGTATATCTTAGTCATTTTTTATTTATTTTAAGGATTCCGCTTTTAAAAAGGCTTTAGGATTCAAAATTTACAAAGCATTAACAAGAAAAAAAACTGTCAATATTTTTACATAGCGCTGTTAAAAGTCTAAAATTTATAAAATATTGTCGTATCATTAATTTCGCGGGGACAAATTTTCGAGCAAAATCACAAATGATAAATTCGCGCAATAATTGTTTCATATTATGATTATTATATTATTGCATATTGTCATTACAATGGTGTTATAATGTGTATTCGCGCAATTAACCTATTGCGAAATACCACCAATATTTTACCCGCGCGATAAATAGTAATGAAACAGACATTTTTATACAATATTTGCATTTTCGGCTTCTTATATATACTTTGAAGTTCTTTAGAAATAGATTAACACACTAAAATATGATCATTTTAGTTGAAATCTAAAAACTGCGAAAGCCAATTTTAGATTGGGAACACACAAGTTTTAACAATATTGCAATTCACATTGTTTATAGTCAGTTACCGATAACTAGACGGTCACGTGACGTAAAAGTACAAAAAAAATTATAGATTATTAGCAAAAAAAATTACAAATTTGATATTGCCACGTGCTTTTCGTGAGAATAAATCATTGAAAAAATATAAAACTCATATTATACAATAAGTTCATAATTGTTTTTATAATCAGAGTATTAATCACTGGAAAATATTAAACTCACATGTTTATGCAATAAGTTTATTGTTTATATAATCAGAGTATCAGACAATGCCTGTCTACTTATCCATTTAATCAACTATGCTTACTGCTTTTTGAAATCGAAACATTTCCGTTTCCAAAACAGGAGAGATTCAAGATTTAAATATTTATTGGCAGAAAAATATGAAAATGTTTGTGGCCATTACTATATGGCCGGTTAATAAACAATATGTCATTAACACAAAATGGAACAATAAACAGGACATTTTCTTAATTTTAAACCATTTCTTAAAGTAAGTATTGAAATAGCATTATCCGCACAGGTTAAATTTTCGCGTATTTCGCGCTAGAGAAATTGTGCGTAATAAATGCCAATTAAATTTTAACGTGAACTAGCTTTTCTTATGGGAATAATAGAACTGCGCGATTTATTCGCGCGCGGAAATGTCATTTGCGGCATAAACGCGAAGATTCGTTCCGGCGAAATTAAATATTACCACCAGTTTAAAAATCATTGTGCTAACATGTATTTAATGATAACATTTTAATTGGGTTTGGCATTGGTTCACTCATTTTTTTGATAGTAAAGATTCTGAATTACAGCTTGCTCCTACCTCAATTTCTGCCAGAATGGGCTGCTGGTGTCACTAGCGCTTCTTCGGGACCTGTACCCGTGATGATGCCGATGTCTGTGCTGACGTCGTGTGTTCGTACTGTCCGTACTGTCGAACCGCCCGCCATCCTCTGCCGGAACAAAAGCCCTCATGTTGTCTCGCCCCGAGAAACACGTGGCGTAGCAGAATATGTCGACGAAACAACAGGAAATGTAGGAGCTGCTATCCCGGAACGCCATCACGCGACGCTGCTGATGATTTTGATGAAAACGACTGGAATTAACTGATGCAATGAGATGAATAGCACAGAATACTGATAAAAATTTGTCCATATTATTTTTATCGAGGTCTTCGAAAAAAATCCGCTCTTCCGTTGCCGTTTGCTTGATTCAACGAAGACCAAACGTGTGATTAAGTGTTTATATCATGATCTAAGATTTTTCAAGGATTGACTCTTAAAAGGCTATAGACCACAGAAAGTGTGTGATTTCGAGTGGGAAAAGTCAAACCTTTGTTTAATCTTTGTTTGCTATCCGTTAATAAAATAATATTGAAATAATGTCGTCGATGTCGTCACAATGATAATATTCCAGTAATGCCTCGGCAGCCCAAATAAATGCAAAGTCATTGAGTAGTCAAGGACGTCTCTTCAGGTAATTTTTTTCCTTCTTTGTTCATATAAAATGACGCCATCTTGTTTTGAGGAGCTGATTTTTGAGGTTTATTTATAGCTTGGGTTCCCAGCTGGCTTGATAAATATGTATGTATAGTTCAGATTTCCGGTCTGTTTGTCCGTGTTGATTTGTGAGAGACAAGTTCTTTTTTATTGAATAAAGAATAAAAGTCATTCTTATATATTCTATATAAATCTTGGATTGTGGAGTCTTTTTAGATAGACCGTGTAATAACGTCGCACATTTCACCTTGTTGTGTAATATCTATCTATATTTAACCCACTGGGAAACCAGACTTGTCAAGTAGTGTTTGATAGTAACGTTAAAACCTAAATGATCTTTGTATTATATTAAACAATCTGAAAACAGTAGTTGTTATAGGATCTCTCTCTCTCTCTCTCTCTCTCTCTCTCTGTCTCTCTCTCTCTCCGATGAAATGAAGGGTTTGGGTATTCCTACGTAAGAAGCAGTAGTTATCTAAACATAAAACATATGATCTATTTAGATGTAGGTCTAGATCTTGGATTGTGGAGTCTTTTTTCGAGTCACGCCATTGTTCAAAATTAATCGCACGAAACACGATTACTAGCAGACGAGGTGTCCCGCCGCAGTTATGTTTACATTCTATCTCATCCACTATACCAAGAAATGAAATACAGTATTCATGTACAGTAGGACTACTTGTAGTTAACATCCAACTTAATCTATAAATCACAACCAATAATAGTTTGTCTGCATTTATTTACAAGCATAATACATGATAACATACAAAAATACATTATGTAATGCATATTGGATACCAATGAAACATCTACATTTATCTATTAACATTAAACAGTTTGAGTTCATATACAGTTTACAGTGGTAATAAACTTAAAATCCGTAAGGATATGACACGTATCCTTCCCTCAGAACCCTTTTGTCAAAAACAATGCTATAATCTTTTCGTTCAGATACTGTGAGCAACTTTGCACTATTTCTTTCTCGTGTAATTTTATGAGCGTTTACTACGGAGACAGTAGCATCAGCACGTTTTGTAACAAACTCGTTCAGAACACCAAAATTCACATTTAGAAGATTTTTGTAATTCAGAGTGATACCCCTGACCTTACAGTGGGTAGTGTTTCCATTCTTGTCTGGGTGTTGTAGTTCG
Source organism: Corbicula japonica (assembly GCA_038501625.1). Taxonomy (NCBI): domain Eukaryota; kingdom Metazoa; phylum Mollusca; class Bivalvia; order Venerida; family Cyrenidae; genus Corbicula; species Corbicula japonica. The sequence continues at coordinate 6,934,141 of JAZAYU010000028.1, forward strand.
TAACCGTAGTTTTTAGGACCACCTGTGACAAATTTTTGAATATGATTATTTGCAACTTCGTCAGTTAGGTCCCCCAAATAGTCACCCAGTGCCGGTTTTGATTCTCCTACTTTTGTGCAAAAGACTATGGAGTCTGTGTCCGCGTACAATGCCCTTGCACCTAGTTCTTCCAAGTAAGAGTACAATTTCAGACGAGCCTGGGCTGTGGTATAGGCGGCAATAACCACATTTGTTTTTGAACTAGTTTCTACAAAATCCTCCTTATATTTCCAACGCATTTCAACAGCGTCCTCTGACACAAAATTTACACAGCTCACGTCTTCACGGTCTGATGTCAGTTTGTCAAAGTAAACGGCTGGATCATCCACAATGTCTACTTGTTGCATATTAGAGCGTTGACCAAATTTGCCCCAGAACGAGTTTAACATAAGTTTGGCCAGTGCTCTCAGTCCGGGATTGTTTTTTATTTTATTGTATTCTAAACGAATGCCTTCTCTTTGTTCGTATAGGTCAATGTAATGAAGTCGGTCCGTCTCTGTCTTGCACCAGTCGGGCCAACCACTGGCTTCCTGTTTAATTTTCAGGAAGGTATTGACATATTCCGTAAACACACCACCTGTCTTGGTCTCTGGGTCATACCGAGATATATCATTAAAATGCCATATTTCGTACACCTCGATAATTTGGTACCCCATCTTAACAGCCTTTCTAACTTCATCAATCACCCATGTACCTACAAAAGCCCTTTGCTCATCCGTATGTTCACAGTACGCTTGTTCCCGAGACTCGGCGCATGTCTTACAAAGATGAAACAATAATTTCCCATTGGTTTTACTAGGTAAGACGGGATGAAACAGGCCTTTTGGAGGGAGAACTCTACACTTGATAAGACCTTCGTAGTTTTCTATTGATTTAAACCTTTCTGTTATAATTTCGGGGTGCCCTAATGGAACTTTGCCAGTCTTGTTGACCCAGGGATAGAGGGAAGTGACATCATAGTAGTCAATTTCCTCGTCCGATGATGCATCTTTGTATAAGGTATAAGCCTCCGTGCGACCGCCATAAAATGCGTCACGGGGTTCTAATGGCGTAACCGTGTCACTGAGTTGCTCAATAAAAGCTCTCATGTCTGTATTGTCACAACACTGTCGGTCAAAGTCCGACTCCCAAATAGACCGGTATATGTAACCCTCTTTTTCTAGGTATCTTTGTTTGTCTAACGTTTTGTCATATAGATCCCCCATGGTCAGTTGATTTACGGGATTAATGGTGGAACGAGAGAACTTGGCTGGGTTTCCATGCCAGAAATCCCCGTGAAATTCTAAAACTACTCTTTGACCATCCTTTGTTTCGTAATACCCGTCAACTAAATATGGTCCAATACGCTTCTCTCCCCCATTTCTAGCATGTTGAATCCTATACCCCTCCATGTGTGACAAATACTTGAGCCACTGTATAGCTTTTACAGATTGTTTTTGTTCTGGATTGTAACCATGATGAGGGATCAGCGCAATATTATTTTCTTGCAAGAAGTTTGTTCTAAAGACCAAATTGCAAGCCGATGCCATGGTAATAGATTTCTCAAAGGGATCTATGCCAGTAACTTCCATGAAGTCTTCCCTAAATTTCAAACAACATCGTCTCAAAATATCAACATCGGACCTGCAGTAAGTTAACAGTTCTTCCTGAAAGTCAAACTTGTCATGTCTGTGGTCATTGTACCACGTCATGAACTTGTGTCTGTCGTCCGGTTTCATACCGTCGGGTGTGTAATAAGCCATATCGGGTAACTCATTCAAAACAACTGTTTGATTTTCTTTTCGATTGAACAAATGTGGGAAATACCCTTTCTTTAGTTCCTCAAAGCCAAACATGGCTGGTAGTTTTGCTAATGCCATTGGAAGAAAATTGATGGAATCTATCATTTTGATCTTGCAAGCGGGCACAGTCAGAGACATAATTTTTGCACCGTTTGGTACAATAGTAGGCAGTATCCCTCTTTTGTAAAGATACTGTAATATTGGGTACGAATCATACCCTTGAAAGTTATGACAAAGCACAGTGGCTTTGTAATTTTCTTCGGAAAACAACCACTGACAAAAGTCGTCCAATGTGTTTTCGCCACGAAACACGTGCTCACGCTGCCCACAGTTTTCACATTCGTCTTTCGTATCTGCGCACATAGTGCATACCTTATGTACGACACAGAGATTTGGTTTGTGTTCGTAAGAACCGCAAGAAGATTTTAAACAGTGTAGACATTTCCCAAAAACGTCTGGCGTGTATCCAGTATTACACTGAATCAGATCGTCCTGAGTACATTCAAAATCAAAGAAGATAAACGTTTTGGCATTCTCTACTTCATTTATCATTTCCTCTTCTATCGACATATCTTCTTGTTGGTAATGCTCCTCTGGCATCATATAACACCTGTGCCCTTCGGGGAAGAAATCGCTACATCTTTCACAGTACAACTCTCCACACACATGGTCTTTCTTGTGCATGCTTTTGTTGACAGTTTTGTCACAGCTGCTACACCGATAGAGATTACTGCACGTGGAATTTCCTTTTGATGTGGTAGCCATGTGCAAGTCGAAACACTCCTGACCTCTAAAAAACCGCCGACATTCATCACAATACAGCCATTCGCCATTGTCTTCATTGTGAATTTTCCTACAGGCATGACACGCGTTGTTGCATTTATGTTTCTCTCGGTGGTCGTATCCGGTATTACATTTTGTACAATAATAACTTTTCGACAGGAAGGCTGGCATGCTTGTAATGACATCATAATGGTTGTCATGGTAGAAGAGATAAATCTTCTTCTCCGCTTCCGGTCCGCTGTAAATAATACCATTGAAATGTTCCTGTGAGATTATGTTAATCTGATAGTCTTTCAAAGCAGTTTGGAATTGTTTAACTTCTTCTATCCCACATTTTCCAAAGGGCACACTGGCTGTCTCATGAAGATGTCTAGCCATGGTTTCTTGTATATTACCACCTTTTCGTATACTTTCCCACTTAGCGTGTTTTTCGAGTCTCGCCTTTGCAGTAACGATGGCCCTGGCACAACAAAGATCGTCGTCATTTTGAATCCGAAGGATACATTTCTTGTTCTCCAAAAATTTATTCGTGTTGATAAATTTACACCTTTTTCTTGATCCTCCTTTGGGCACGTCTACCAGTGTGACTTCGAAGATTAAAGACTCGTCTATGACGAAGTCCTCGTGCGACTGTAACACCCGTTCAATTTCCGCCATGAATCGGTTGACGGTAAGTTCATGTATCGTCATGAATCTCAACACAATCGGGTAATCTAAGGACGGACTTTGCACGGTGAGTCTTACCATGTCATTTGATTTTGAACCCTTAGTAAGCTCCGCAATTATGGCCGTAAAGAGTCTTTTTAAGGTAGACAGCACATCATCTGTCACCTCTATGTCTCTGAATGTCACTTGATAACTAGTAGATGTTGTTCTGAATTTTGTGATGCGTTGCTCTTTAATCTTTCTGATGGAATAAAACTGCCGTGGGTCATCATCTTTCCTCAATATTTTAGCCGGATCCGTATCGTTGGCGTCTTCCCTTGCTCTTTTGAGTCCTCCTCCAATCTGGTGTTTCTCACGTAAATGCCGTGTAAGATTGTCGTAACGGCTAAATGCTCTTTCACATTCTTGACACTGAACATTATTTGCACTGTTGTGTTTCTCCATGTGTCTATCCAAGTTAGCCGTTCTTGTGAATCTTGCTCCGCATATTTGACAACGGCAACATCTCCAATGATTTAAAGTACGTTGGTGGTGAAGCAGGATACTTTTTCTGTCGACAGAAAATTCGCACTCTGGGCAGTTGTAAGCCATGATATTTGACTGAAAAATGTAATTAAATTAGTCGTCGACAGGCCATGCTACATGAACCCGATAAGAAAAGTACGAGTCATAAAGTACTAATAGTAATAAACGTACTAGTAGTAATTACTTCAGAAATCTTCACTCCTTTAGATATTGAAATATATTAAAGAGTAACTAAGCAGTGGTTACGCAACGCGTTTATTATTGTAGCAGGTTTAAACTTTAATAGTGTTATATATTAAAGAGTAACTAAGCAGTGGTTACGCAACGCGTTTATTATTGTAGCAGGTTTAAACTTTAATAGTGTTTCAAGTACCTTTCAATATGATAATAAAAATTAATAAGTTCTGGTTAAATGAAGTTAAATCAAGTTACGCTAAACTATATGACAGTAATTTACTACGGTATACTTCAATGCCTGATTTAAATCAGACCGTTTTAAACCTTTATTAAATTGTAGAACGAGTTATATGAACGACAAGCGTTACCTTTGCTACTGAAATACTAGTTAACGCAAAAAGAGTTTAAAGTTTTTACCTATGCCTTGTGCCCTCAGCTTTGTGATAATATTAAACTTCGTCTGCTGACTGTCCTAAACCAGTGATGCGTACTTCACGGTTGTTTCGGTTATACTGAAAAAGTGATAAAACATCTGTCTTTTATAGGTTTAACAAGATTACATGTCAGAACATGAATTTTATCGTCTGCTATTTTGTTAAATTAATGGTCCGCACACTTAGGCTGTCAGCGATTAAATAAAAATTTACTACTGAAGTATTGGTTTGCGCATGCGCATTATGTAAAAGCGTGGCAAGTTTAAACGTGTATTTACCTTTTTATGTCTTTTAAAGCAAATGAATTCGTCAGCTAGTGATAACAAAGCGATGTTTACTTGTCGGTGGTCTCTGTGATACTGAAATAATATCGATAAAACACCTGTATTAAGGTGGTAAACGCGTTACGGCGTAAAATCAAGACGACAAATGTTTAAACATTCTCGTTACTTCATGTTTGGTAACCTATTTATTGTCAGCGCTCAAACGGTGGCGCGCTTTTGATCACAAAAACCGCAATACTGGTGAATAGTTTTATTGGTTAATTATGAAAAGTAGTCGGGGATATATAAATTTTAAGACATGGAACGAAATTCCTTAAACAATTATAGTTGTCACTTTCTTAGATATAAGTGTATAAAGCATGACTGAAATTCGAATTTAGTTAATGTTTTAATTTGTTAAAGACAGAACTGAGAAAAGCCAGGCGAGACTAAGAAAATGCCAGGCGAGACAACGAAGCAACTTACTGTTAAATAACGAATAAAATCCTTATAAAGCACCAGATGTTCTCTTCAAAGCGACCTGTTGCCTACTGAAATAAGATAAGACAAAACCCAGAATATTTAGGAAAGTAAGCGGGACTAGCTTTGCCATTAAGCTGTATTCTTATTGGTCAACCTCTGTTCGAGCACGACGTAAACTGATATAAGTACTGGTGTATATACGCAGTCATCATTTAGTATCCAGCATTAAAGGGGGCAACATGCATGAGTGTCCAGCTTGTGACCAAACATTTTCCAGAAGAGATGCCATGTTACGGCATAACCGAACCAAACACAGGAATACTTCAGAACCCCCACATGGCGTGAAACCATCATCAACTCCAGGAACGATGAGAGTGCCAACACCACCACCACCGACGATGGGTGTGCCACCACCACCACCACCACCACCACCACCGACGACGGGTGTGCCACCACCACCACCACCACCACCACCACAGACGATGGGTGTGCCACCACCACCACCACCACCACCACCACCACCACCACAGACATACAACAGCGCAACTGACATGATTTTCTACCATCCTTTTACCATGATGGTATCTGGTCCGACGGCCTGTGGTAAAACCACATTTTTGAAAGAGCTGTTGCAACATCATGACAGATGGATTCAGCCTACGATGCAGAGAATACTGTGGCTTTACAAACGGTGGCAACCCTTGTACGATGACATTCAAAGGCTCGTTTGGCCTAGTCTGGAGTTTATTCAAGGCATACCCTCAGATTTAGACGACGATGACTTCTTCGATTCCAACGTCAACAATTTGATTGTTCTGGATGACCTCTATTGCGAGTCAGGCAAGGACAAACGGATCACCGACTTATTTACCGAGGGGTCCCACCACAGATCTCTATCTGTAATTTCTATTAACCAGAACTTATTCGGCAACAAGGACCCGACACAAAGAAGAAACTGTCATTATCTGGTTTTGTTTGATAATCCGGTGGACCGACAAGCAGTCATGACACTGGCCAGACAGATGTACCCGGGCAATACAGAGAAATTCCAGAAAGCCTTTGCCAAGGCTACAAAAGACCCTTACGGTTATTTGCTGGTGGACTTGAAACCTTTCACGCAAGAAAAGGACAGACTGAAATACGCCATAAATTGGCAAGGCACAAATAAAATAGTTTCGACCAATCAGGTGCAAGGCTACATGGAAAACCCTATAAAAGAGCGTTACACTGAAAGTACGGGTCATTCGTCAATCGGAGTTCAGACCGTTCACATCGAAGAAAACTCGGAACAGGAAATTACGATGGCAGAAAAAGCGCAAGCTTGTGACGACTGTGGGTTATTATTTGATTCCTCACACGATGTTCAGAGACACGTAAAACGCGGTTGGTGTCCAGAAAACGGCGATTCTCCGGCTAAAAAGACGAAAAAGGAAAAGAGTAACGATGTCATAGATGAGGAAGTGGAAGACAATAAGGGTTATCAGCATTTGTGGCATCTTGCTCAAAGCTGTGGCAAAGACAGGTTCAACAAGTTATACGATCAATACATTGACAATGGACAAAACGAAGATGACGCAGCAGAAATGGCTGCGGAACGTTCATACCCCTACAAAGAGAAAAATTTCTTTGAGAGATACCAATCGTTACTAGAGATGTATTGGTTTCCCCTGATGACCAATACTACCCATCGTGGTATAGTTGAGGAAATAAAAGACCTGCGCAGAAAAGGAGTCAGTTTAACATCGGCAGTAAAAAGAGTCTTAAAGAAAAACAAAAATGCCTTTGAGAACTTATTTGAGATAGAAGAATCAGACAGCGAAAGCGAAGAAGACGCGAATGAAGAGGACTCTGAATAAAAGCAGTTGACATTGCAAGAACTTATCATTTGATGTTTGAACATTAAACTGTAAAGACATGGCGCCTTGGGAGGACTATTTAAAGAAAATATATTTTGATCCATCACACCCTGCAAGTTTTGCGGGACCTCAGAAACTGTACAAAGTAGTGAAGGACGAAGGTCAATATGACATCGGCATGCATAGAATCAGAAAATTCTTGCATAATCAAGAAGCATACAGTCTTCATCAACCAGTCAGAAGACGTTTTCAGCGAAATCACGTCGTAAGCGCTGGAAAGGACGATCTTTGGATGGCTGACTTGATCGATATGGTGAAATTTGCTGAATGGAATGACGGTTACAAATATATCTTATTGGTGATTGATACTTTCTCCAAATACGTATGGCTACGCCCTTTAAAGTACAAGACGGGAGAAGAGGTAGCAAGAGCATTCAAGGACATCTTCGTTAAATCTGATAGATCACCGGCAAAGTTGATAACCGACAAAGGTAGTTATTTTTATTGGCATAATTAACTGCACCTATATTATGTAAATAAATACACCACCAATTTATTTAATATACGTTTACTACAGTACTTATGATTTTTTTTTTCATTTAATCTCTCTAATAGTAATTTTTATTAGTCTTTTCAATTTGTTTCAGGTCAGGAATTCCGGGCAAGAAAAGTACAGTCGTTGATGCAGGAAAACCACGTCAAATACTTTCCGACACAGAACGAAACCAAGGCGTCAACATCAGAGAGGGCTATCTTAACGATTAAACAGAAACTATACCGTTACTTTTCGCACAAGGAAGATTATACCTATCTTCCTATTCTACAGGACATAGCTTACAGTTACAACCATACTTATCACAGAACCATAGGCATGAGACCCTCGGATGTAAAAGACAACAATCAGGAGGAAGTGCGATTATCCACGTACTTCGCGCAAAATCCGAAAGCAGATAAAACGAACATTAAACTCGGGCCATTTAAATTCAAAATTGGTGATTATGTACGGTGTAGCGTAGTAGTTAGTTAATCCCAGGTGTATAACAAACGAACACTGATTAAAGTTTCCAAATAGATTTACTTTTCGACTTCTTAAAGTTACTAGATCAAATATTAAAGTTCTAAACAGTTTCTCTTATAAGTAAATAAACTAACAATAATTTCTAGCATGTATCTTGACTGACATAAGTTCCCCTTATAATAATTTAGTAATTTAGAGTTCCCCTTGCCAAAAGAGTTCTAAAGTGAATCCTCTTTCTGCCTTCCTTAGCCTAGCTTTTATTCGAAATCCCCGACATTGGCGTATAGTACCCGAATGAATCATTTTGACATGTTATAGCTTTTCGGGCGTACCTTCTGTCATTTACTCAAGATGCATGCGTGTATACATGGTTTATATTAATAATAAAATGACATAAAAGCAATTAGTAAGTCACGTATACATAAACATGACCTCCGACCAAACGTGATTTGACAGTTTGATTAAAGACGCATGTACTTTTTATACAACCTTATAGACGGACACTTTTCAACTTTTTAGAAGAGACCTAATAAAATAAAATCCTAAAACCTTTTAAAAATATTACGGAATAACTTTTAAATTTTAGAGTACATAAATAAAACATAAGATGATGCGGCAAATTATAAATATAATTTCCCGATTACATTACAAATCCCTTCCTTTCTTTTCCAAAAAACAAAAAAAAGACATTTTGTGTCCGGAAGGTGAGATATAAATGATGATTAGATGTTTATAATAATGAGTACTTTATCGATGACCCTAATTGAAATTAATTTTTGACACTTTGAGTACGTCCGTTACTCGGAGATTTTAACAATGGGAGTTTTGATTATCTAATAATGATTTGACTTGCTGATTAAAGGTACCGGAAAGCATAATTGCTAATTAATTAAATGGTTCGTGTATAAATGTACAGCAAAGTTAGTCAGCAGTATCATTCTCGGAATAGGAAGTACCCAGTAAGAGAAGTAAGAATTTAAGTAAGTACAACTTCGTTTAGCATTTTTTTTGCGTGTTAAATCTTCTACGAAATTTAATTAATAACTTTGTACTTAGGATTTGAATTAAATTTGAATTCTAATTTTCCATACCCGTAACTTAGATACTGCTAACTGTAAGAATCAATTACAACATTTATTTTCAAACAAAATATATAAAACCTGAAAGGAAAATACATGATAAATTAAAACAGCATGGAATGTTAAACCCTAAAAACAGCACAAATGCACTTAATTATTCAACCATTACAACTTATTATAACAATTAATGAATGCACAGAAAACCGTTTTAAGAACACAAAACAAATATTAATCACGGAGAGTCACTTAATAATATAACGGCAATATATGAAAGTCACAATTTCATAATTCCAGACAGTTACAATTATTCATTACAATCATTTGTTCTGGTTATAGATCTTGCCGTGATGCGCTCCGTGTCCCTGTGCTTCATTGGTTTAGGTTTTCTTTCTTGCAATACACAAATTTCTGAAATTAGATAGCAGATGTAAAGCATTTGCGTATAACAAAACAAAGTAATCATACAATAACAATTTGCATTCTTATATAAACGTATATTTTTATTTATTTTTTGTTTTAGGAAAAATTGATTTTTCCGATTTCCTTCATATTTCACGGAAGGCAAACCATTGGAAGTACAGAACTGATAATTAGAACTGAATTGATAACTAACTTCATAGGAGAAAAGAAATGTTTAAATTAAGTTTGATTTTGATGAAATTCCGATATTTCCAGTTTCTTTTACGACTAAGGAGTTCGCCATCGAGTTACCTCCCGTGTAGAAGAGACTGCTTATCAACAATTCCGAGAACGCGAAATATGTAGAAATAAATAAAATAAAGCAATGGAACAATACGACATAAAATACTGTTTCCTCACTGCACCGCGCCATGTGTAGTTCATGTAGGTACACTCCGGATCAATGGTATCTTCAGGTGAACCAAACGAGGCATCGCGGCCGTTGGAAGCGTGTCTTCTTTCATGCTGTCGGACTGCATCTCGCCGGGGCAGGTGTGTCTTGAAATTTGCTGTGTTTGAAAACGTTTTCAGTTCGTCGTGTATATGTTTGCTTTGTTGTGAACTGACGGATGAATGAATGTCTGATTCATTGTTGTATCTAGGTTGTTACAACTTCGGGTGATGACTGTCGCTAATGGCTGAAGGTTATGATTCTGGTATTACACGTTGAATCTCTTCTTGATTGTACTGTCTCTTTGTTTGTAAGTGTTGTTATGAAATGTCATATTGATGGACATCTTTGATGAACTCTTGACGAATCTGGTGAACTGCTATCAATATTAAGACAGAAAAGGATGCAGTTTTTCTTATCAAAGACCTGAAGGAATTGCTTTTGTCGAAGATGTTGTTATCGAAAACTGGAGGTTGCTTCTTGACGGGGATTTGATTGACTGGTTTTATGAAACGTCACCTATGTCAGATTGTTAGCTATTGTTGACTGTAACAAGGCAGGATACTTCCGGCGGATGAAGGAGCTGGAGGGGTTTCAAACGTCATCTGCATTGTGATTGGTTGAGGCGTGTTCGCTGATCGATAATGTTGTCTCGTTTTCATGAAGGTCACTCATCTGTACGAACAGGGTCCCTGTTAGCGCACTTTCATTGTTTGTTTACTCGTTAACCGTGGCTGATTAAGTGTTTTTGGAATAACTAAAGTGAATTTTGATATGAAATACCACCACGGCAAGAAGGTCAAGGATACTAGAACAATAAAACATAGAATCGGACCGGACAGCCATTGTTTTAATCATAATGATTGAACTCAGGTAAGTAGTTTACCTATTCTTTAAACTGAAACATTTTTTTATTTCTTTAAGATGATGTCAGTTTAAGAAATAATAATTTGAAAACAAAAATATTAATATTTAAATCAAAAATATTAAGAGAACGGTTTGCAAATATATATTTTTATATAATTACGTTGACTGGGCAGAGAAAACAATGCATTAAATGTAGGATTTATAAAATGTTCAACTGTATAACTCAATAACATTTTTGTTTTAACACAAAAACAAGGATAGCATTTTCATGTACTTCTATAGCACCGAGAAAAGCCAAACAAACAAGTGAGCATAATAAGCTTTATGGTTAAACGTCTTTGAAAATAGACAATAAAAGCCATATTGTAATTACTGAAAATTACTTTGCGAATCGCAATGCGTGATTATGCAACACTCTAAATAGATATTTACACATTGAAAACCTACAACAATGCTTAAGCATAAAACTGGCTACGTCATATGATTCTACTCGTAATCATAGCAATTTTCGCCATATGATTCTACTCGAAGTCATATAAGTAAGTAAACAAGGTAATGTACAATTAATATTATCAACCGAATCTATTTACAATGGAATGGAGCTCACCCCTATTCCATGTGAAGTCATTTTAAGGTTTGTCAACAACAACGTATAGCGTTTCTCTTAACTCTATGAACTATGCATATTCATGAAATTATATATCAACAGAACAGTTTCATTGTTTTTTTTATGATTTTCTAGTCATTTTTATAGTGTTTTTTTGTTTTTTTTTTATGATTTCTTTAATTAAAAGAACTTTTGAAGTAATCCCATTAGGTTGGCATTGTTTTTTAGTATTTCGGAGTTACTGCGTTCCATATGACTTAATAGTAATTGGAAACACTGTTTTTTGTCATTTTCAAGATTATCAGTTAACTTATCGGGGATTGATTTATCCTCTTCTGAAAGCAGAGAAGTTGTACTATTCATGGGACATGAATCTTTTGAATCAATCTTTGTTGGGATTACTGAGTCTGTGATAACACCTATTTCTAAACTATCTTGATTAACAGTTTCAGGTGTGTCTGGCAAGGAGTCAACCTCCATACCGTCAGTATCTAGAGAGTCTGCTACCAGCGACTCGTCAGAGCTTTCCTGCAAATTTTCACCCAGGTAAGCAGAATGATTAGATTTTGCATCCGTGACAGAACTATCAGTGCTAGAATCTTCAACAAATGAATTCATTTCCTTTGATGTTTCATAGTCTGAATTTTCATTTGAAGAATTTTCTGTCTGTGAACTTTCGGAACCATGTACGTTATTGTGTTCCTGATTTTGTTCCCTCAAATGTTTACGTAATTGAGCTAATGGAATGTAGTCTTCTGATGAGGAGTCTTCGCGTACTTGTCTTATTCTATTTGTACTTAGCGGTAATATGCCTGTATTCTGATTGTTTGGTGTTTCAGCATCAGAAGCATCTGACTCATCATAGCTACTAGAACTGTCATCAGGCGCAACGACATAGTTTGCCTTTCGTTTAGGGTAACCTGTAACCGGTCTACGTTCTGGCCATTCAGTGATATTAGCCAGCCTAATTTGATCGGCATGTACTTGAACAACAGAATTGTCTAGCTGATTCTTGATCAAGTAAGTAACAGGGCCCTTTTGTTCCATTATTCTGTAATGGGATTTCCAGCGGTCTTCAAGTTTATTTTTCCTTTGAAAATTTTTGTAATAGACAGGGTCATTAATTTCGAATTTGATATCCTTAGCTTTTTTGTCAAATTGCTGTTTGTGCTTTCTTTTTGAATGTTTTAAATGTCTGTAAGCCAAAAGAAATGATTTATGCTGTTCTTGTAAAGCAATTTTATGGTACTCTTCGCCATGATATTTAGCCCTAGGGCGAAGTAGATTGTCAATTGGTAGAATAGGATCTCTGTTGTATACCAAATAAAAGGGGGAGAATTTTGAACTTGAAGAGACATTGTGTCTGATTCCTGCTAATGACATATTGAGATGAATGTCCCATTCCCTAGTGTTGCCCTGAACACGTTTCGCTAAAATGTCATGTAACACCCTATGCATTCTTTCTTGTTTAGCATTACTTTCTGGATGGTAAGCTGTGCACGAGACATTATCAATGTTTAATTCTTTCAGAACCTCTTTGAATGCTGAACTAGTGAACTCAGTCCCTCGGTCATGAATGATTTGCAACGGACAGCCATATCTAGGATAAATCTCATTCAAAAGTAAGTCTATTATAGTATTTGTACTTTTATCAGGGGCAGCAAATGCCTCTGGGTAACCACTGAACATATCTATAAAACAGATTATGTACCTATTGTTACTAAGTGTTTGTTCATAAGGCCCGCATACGTCTATTGAAACTATTGCAAATGGAAAAGGCGCAATATTTGTTTCCCTTAGTGGAGCCTTAACCCTTGTAAGATTTCTAGTTTGACAGTCGACACAGGTCGAGACATATGCTTGAAAATCTTTGAACATATTTGGCCAAAAGTACTTAGTTTTTGCTGTGGCAAACATACGCTGAGTGCCCGGATGTCCATTGTTATCATGATATTGTTTGATGACCAATCCCTTTAAATGAGCGGGGACATAAAGTCTCATGATAGGTTCTTCATCAGGATTTGATAAGTAATACAATACTTGATCGACTTCTAAGTATTTCCTGAACTCAGCCTTACTAGGATCCCCATGCTTAAGTTGATTTTTGATTTGGACAATTGTAGTATCTTTCTGTTGCTCAAATTGTAAATTTAATCCCTCAATTTCAGCCACAGGCTCCACAAAAGAATCCTGTTTTTCATACTCTTTATTAGCTGATTGTTTAGGATCAATGTCATTAGAATTTATAGCCTCAATCTTTTTGATAGATTCAATTGTCTTAACAGATTTTGCGTTTGTTCCAGAAATTTTGTAAGTATTATCATGTATTTCCGGTTCAATGTCAAAATCAGACTCTGATTGTATCGTTTCAGACTCGGGCGGCCTGGAGAAGAAGTCAGCGATTACATTTGTTTTCCCTGGAAGATGCTCAATCTTACAGTTGTAACCACTAATAGACAATGCCCATAACTGAATTTTCTTATTTTGCATTGGAGAATCTAATAAATGTTGCAAAGGCTTGTGGTCAGTCATGATTTTAAATTCTGCATTATGCAAATAATGATCAAGTTTTTGTAGAGCATAGTGAATACTGAATGCCTCTTTTTCAATTGTGCTCCACCTGCGTTGAGTGTCACTGAGTTTATGTGATAAGAAATAAATTGGTCTTTCATTATTATCATCTGCCTCAGGCAAATCAGTTTTCTGTGTTAAGCAAGCGCCAACATGGGTATCTGAAGCATCTACATACAATATGTAAGGCTTGTTTATATCAGGGTAAGCTAAAGAGGGTATTGCAGTTAATTGTTCTTTGATCTTATCAAAACTATCTTGACATTCTTGAGTCCAATTAAAATGTACTTTTTTCCTAGTTAAATTAATCAATGGTTCTGCTATTTGTGAAAATGAGGGTATGAAGCGTCTATAAAAACTTGCTGCACCTATGACTCTACGAACGTCTCTTACATTTTTAGGAATAGGGAGTGACCTAATTGCTTTGACCTTGTTAGGGTTGGGTCTGATGCCATCTTTGTCAATTATAAAACCTAGGTACTCAGTCTCAGACTGTAAGAATTGGCACTTCTTTAACTTAAGCTTTAAATTGTGTTCCCGTAGCCTTTGGAAAACGATATCTATATGGCGCTTATGTTCTTCGAGCGTGGAACTTCTGATTAAGATATCATCTAAATATGCGACAGCAAAATCTAATCCCTCTAAGACTTGTGCCATAAGTTCCTGGAAGACCCCCGGGGCCGCCAAAAGACCAAATGCCATCACATTGAATTCGTGTAAGCCTCTAAAAGTGGCAAAAGCGGTCTTTTCTTTGTCTGATTCTTCAATTGGCACCTGCCAGTATGAACTTCGTAAGTCTAGTGATGTAAAGAATTTTGCATCTCCCAAAGTGGCCAAAATATCATCAATAACTGGCAAGGGATATGAACATGGTTTAGTGACCTTATTTAATTTTCTAAAATCTACACAAAACCTCTTGCTATTATCATTTTTCTTGTGAACCAGAACCACCGGACTAGCATACGCGCTGCGCGAGGGTCTAATTACATTAGCCTCTAACATTTCGTCAATTGCGTCACTCATAATTTTTCTGTCATTTAGTGGTACTCTGTAAGGACGTTGTTTTATTGGTTCGTGATCGACTGTAGGTATTTTCATTTTAACCGTATTAGTTTGAGTGAGCTCTGAGTCATTATTTGCAAAAATATCCTGATTTTCTAAGACCAAGCCTTTGACATAATCATAGTGCTCCGGGGGTGTTTTTATCTCGCTTAGATCAATTTTTGATTTTTCGTTTAATGTCTTATCTGATAAATCATTGGTTGTACTTGAGACAGATGCTATGTTTTCTTCGCTAATTTGTTCAATTGTTGCTATGGGGCACCCTTGTCGTAAACGCATTGTCCTATTTGTACTATTTACAATCATGACGGGAAATTGTCTATGTCCCCTTAATTTGAATACTGAATTTGTCACTACTAAGCCCGGTTCGGTACTTAAATAGCCATTTTCGACACTCTTCAATTCGTATATTTTTGATTTTTCAAATTTGCTATTTTTATTTAATTTTCCATTTACAATATGTACACTTTGGGGTTTTATAACTGTGCTTTTCTGAAGCCTAACAACCGAATTTATGTGAATATCCTCTTCTAAAGAGACATACGTATCATGAACCCTGAGGCACCCGAGGTCAAAATACAATCTTACCCCGTTATCTATAAGCCAATCTCTTCCTAAAATTGCCCTTCGATTCATGTTTGATACTACATAAAATTTATGCTTCAGTAAAACACCGCCAATTTTGAAAGGAATTTCTACAAACCCTTCTACATTCAATGCATTTCCCCCAACAGACTGCAAGGATATATTATGATTTCTTTTTAATTGGTATTTCTTTTTAAATAAATTAAAAGTGCGGCGGTTTATTAATGAAACTTCCGCTCCAGAATCTACAAGTGTTCTAATTTTATATTTTCCTACTCTAATACTACATGAGTTTGGATTACCTGCTAACGCTATATTATATGTTGACAAACCGTTTTTCCTACCATCGACTTCTTTATGACAGGAATTAATTAGTTTAAAGGTTGAGTTTTGTTTGATCTATTTCGTGGTGCGCTTCGGCATTCTCGCCATAAGTGTCCTAATTTACCGCAATTCCAGCAGTCCATTTTACTTTTCCAATTATTTGAAGTAGATTGTGTATTTCCTTGAGATTTTTGCCAGTTCATTGTTTGATTTGTTTCGGCCGAAACTGCTTGAATACTTTTCAAACGTGTTCTGCATTTTTTAATGTTGTGTCCTATCTTCTGACAAAATTGACATTTTTGAGGCCTAACATGATCGACTTCCATAGGCTCGGGGGCAGAATTACTTTGTGAATCACTTGACGTGCCAAATCTTAATTTGAATCTTGCTCGCAAATTCTGTTCGTTTTTGGCTGAATTGATAGCGGCTTCTAGCGTATTTGGATTATCACGCATTACCTTCATTTTTAACGAATTTTCAGCTAACCCATCAATAAAAATGCCTATAACTTGATTTTCTATAATATCTAGATTTGCTTGCTGATTTTGGTCTGGTCTTGGTGCTACATAAGCATCATCTATTAAAGATAATAATCGTTCTGCATACGAAGCTATATTTTCTCCAGGTTTTTGTTTTACATTTCTTAATAAATAGGCCGCATGTTGCGCATCTTGAACTTCTGCGAAACTAGTTGTTAATGCATTTTTTAACGCTACCCATGTACAACCTGCGTTGTCATTAATGAACCTAAATGTAAAATCAGATACGGGTCCTACTGCGGTCTGATAACAAACCATTTTCTTTCTTTCATCATCTAAGCCTGTTAAAACTGCATATTTTTCAATTGATTTTATCCAAGATTTAAATTCTTTAGCATTTCCATCAAATTTAGATACAACTTGCCCTACGCCTTGAGTTCCTACTGTGGTGGAAACATTTCTTAATTGAGTTGCCAGATCTTCAAAAACTCGTTCAATATTATTAGCTTCAGCCATTATGTAAAAAATTAAATGTAACGAGCAAAAAGAACAATAACCAGTTTGCTAACCTTGCTTTTCGGCGTGACGTATGGTGGTTTCTTCTGCGCTGTGTCGTATAGTAGATGTCCTCCTCGTTATGCCGCGACGACCACTAGAAGTAAGATCCTGGCACTGGGCGCCAAAATCGCTCTTGTAGCGTAGTAGTTAGTTAATCCCAGGTGTATAACAAACGAACACTGATTAAAGTTTCCAAATAGATTTACTTTTCGACTTCTTAAAGTTACTAGATCAAATATTAAAGTTCTAAACAGTTTCTCTTATAAGTAAATAAACTAACAATAATTTCTAGCATGTATCTTGACTGACATAAGTTCCCCTTATAATAATTTAGTAATTTAGAGTTCCCCTTGCCAAAAGAGTTCTAAAGTGAATCCTCTTTCTGCCTTCCTTAGCCTAGCTTTTATTCGAAATCCCCGACATTGGCGTATAGTACCCGAATGAATCATTTTGACATGTTATAGCTTTTCGGGCGTACCTTCTGTCATTTACTCAAGATGCATGCGTGTATACATGGTTTATATTAATAATAAAATGACATAAAAGCAATTAGTAAGTCACGTATACATAAACATGACCTCCGACCAAACGTGATTTGACAGTTTGATTAAAGACGCATGTACTTTTTATACAACCTTATAGACGGACACTTTTCAACTTTTTAGAAGAGACCTAATAAAATAAAATCCTAAAACCTTTTAAAAATATTACGGAATAACTTTTAAATTTTAGAGTACATAAATAAAACATAAGATGATGCGGCAAATTATAAATATAATTTCCCGATTACATTACAACGGATCAGCCATCTGCGAAACGCATTCACTCGCGCGTACGACGAGACGTATTCGGGCGAGGTGTTTAAAGTGCATAAACGATATCACAGAGGGGTACTACCGATCTATAAACTCAGGGACTTACAAGACGAAGATATCACAGGAACATTTTATCAGAGTGAACTTCAGAGAGTAGACATCGATCCTGACCAGACTTGGAAAGTGGACAAAATATTGAAGACCAAAGGAAAAGGAGAAAACAAACAGCACTTTGTGCAGTGGAAATACTATCCAAAAAAGTTTAACAGTTGGATTAACGCTCGTGACTTTCAGTGAACGTAAAGGTGTTTAACCTTCAATGGACATGGACATGCGGATTTAACATGTTTATTAACCAGTTTTCATGTATTTTATTTCTTTTCTTCATAAAGGTCTATTTAAATATTTGATAATTAATGGTGTATATACTAATGTGAACTGTTGTACATACATGTAAATAAAGTATATATAAAACATTAAACATCGTCATGATTTGTTTTAAACTGTTGTATTATGACTAAACTACCTGTATAACGTTGCATTCCTCAACGCCAGGTCATCAAAGTTCACCGAGTTACAATAGAAGTAGACCGTGGGCTTTTATTTGTACCAGTAAATAACAAGAAACGTTTTTTCAGATATTTGAAAACAGGATTTATCTTTTTATTACAGTTTTCAATAAAGGGCAAAAACTGTCTAATTCCCATTTAAGATGTTTAAATACAGTAAAACTACCTGTCCAACCTCGGCTGTCATCTGCTGGATGAACTCCTGTAGTCGATCCTAGACTGTTAGGCTCGTTATCATTTAAAAAGAAATAGACTATTTTGATTGGTCCGTTATGTAAGCGTGTCAAAACATGTTAGCGTCGGTGGGATACCTACAGTTATATTTAGTTTATGGGTTTTTACGTCGGAATACCCATACCCTTTATTTCATCGGAGAGAGAGAGAGAGAGAGAGAGAGAGAGAGATCCTATAACAACTACTGTTTTCAGATTGTTTAATATAATACAAAGATCATTTAGGTTTTAACGTTACTATCAAACACTACTTGACAAGTCTGGTTTCCCAGTGGGTTAAATATAGATAGATATTACACAACAAGGTGAAATGTGCGACGTTATTACACGGTCTATCTAAAAGACTCCACAATCCAAGATTTATATAGAATATATAAGAATGACTTTTATTCTTTATTCAATAAAAAAGAACTTGTCTCTCACAAATCAACACGGACAAACAGACCGGAAATCTGAACTATACATACATATTTATCAAGCCAGCTGGGAACCCAAGCTATAAATAAACCTCAAAAATCAGCTCCTCAAAACAAGATGGCGTCATTTTATATGAACAAAGAAGGAAAAAAATTACCTGAAGAGACGTCCTTGACTACTTCATTGAAACATTTCGTTATCGATAGTAAATATAAACAAATTTAGATATTATGTAAATGCTGTCTTCAAATTTAGTTATGAGTAATATTATGAAAAAGTAAAACATTTGCCGCGGTCGTTGTATACAATCCTTTAAATGGCATCACTTTTAAATGAATGAATTCATAACAAGGTCGGCGAATATAAATAGGCACAAAATTGGCCGTTCTGACGTAAATTGTTGGTAAACTTTCGGTTGCCAATGCGTGGGTGATGCTAATTTATTGACCCCTTAAAATTCTTTACTAATTTATGTGCAATTTAAACAGTTGCTCTGTTGAGTTCTGGATGAATAATTGGTCCTCGAAGATTATTAGCTGGTATCTGAAGCTTAAGATGGGCTCATGCGCAAATGAAACAAATATCTTGATAAATGTTTAATATCCATTCAATCAAGATTGGTTAACTTGAATAAACCGTTTCTTATGTCAATAAAGAAACAATATTAAAATTGCAAGTGTTTGCTTTATGTTTACTGAATCAAGTGCGCTCACACATTTTTGTGTGGTAATCTTCAAAAAGCCTCGCGCAATTATATGCACTTTAAAGCATTTTTCGAATCGTGTAGGATGATTTTCAAAAAAAACTTGATAAGGGTTAACCAATGAATATTCGCGCATATAACTATGGCCAGCGGATTGCACAATTGATTCGATATCCATGGTTATCGACCAATAACTATGGATATCGGCCCGATAACCATAGTTTTTGACGATAACGCTTTACCGCCTAGTATCTATGGCTATTGATGAACACCCTAGATATCGGGCGATAACCATAGTTATTGTCAATAACTATGGTTATCAGACCAATAACTATGGATATCGCCGAAAACTATATTTACCGACTGAAAACCATAGTTCTCGGCGTTAACCGTGGTTAACGGGCAATTTCTAGGGGTTTCACCAATAACCATGAATATCGGAATAATAATGCAACAGATATGGAAGAAACCTAAGGTTATTGAATGAGAACATGGGGTTTTCGCCAATAACTATGGTTATTGCCGGTAACAATTGTTATCGTCAACAACTATGGTTATCGGACCGATATCCATAATTATTGGTCGATTACTATAAATATTGGATTATTC
>JAZAYU010000028.1:6959493-7147077 GCA_038501625.1 Corbicula japonica
TGACTCCAACGTCTGCTTTCCCATACACATGCAATATAACGGAACTGGATTCGGTCTTTTGTCGATACTAAACAATAACATTATTTTGACAAGTACAGTAAGGTAGACAACACAAGCACTATCAGTTCTCTTGTTTATGTATTGTACATAGAGAGAAATGTAAATGGAAAAAAACTTGAAACTTGAAACTTCAACTAAATTCACAAATGGCTTGTCAGATACAATCTACGTGGCATTGGTCGACTGAAAACTGGACAAATCTTGGCTTCCATTGGTCCAAAAATAAATGCAAGCACGAATACATATTTATTCTATTAATTTATCTGCTAATGACAGACTAGCTTTTTGGAAAGCTAAAACTTGTGTTTTTCTTATAGACTCACGAATATCCGACTTTGGCGGGAAATGCTGTCTGTAAACAAGTTTACAAAAAGCTAGTCGGTCATTAGCATAACCTTTAACAATAAAAACAACATGGCACTGAAGTTAAAACTTTAGGCCGCTTTGAAATAAAAGCGATTTAATTTTATTTGATGTCATACAAAATAAGTTAACTTACATATATTTCCGGTTTTTTTTAGTAATGCATTTAAGCTGGTGATAAATCTTACCATTTTGCAACATTCATTTTTCTATTCTGATCGTCAACAATTTCGTTAGAATGTTGGTATTGCTATTTATTTAGAACTTCAACTTGTAATATATAACAGGTTCTTGCACATTTTCTTGTTGTCTTTTTTGTTTGTTTTAATGATGTCAATATAGGTGTATGCCATGTTATATGAAATAATGCGGGTCTCAAAAAACTCCTGTCACTCCTGAAAACTTCTACCCATGCGTTCACATTAAAAAGTTTTCTAACTTGTGGTATAAATCACCAAACATACGGTCGTGAAATAGTGGAGGCTTATGACATATGACAAACGGTTTTAAATAAGCATTTAGGACGAAGCAAATGCTCAGAACTTTGCTTAATTGTAAAAATATTGACTTTTAAAGAGAAAGCTTGCTTTTTTTGTGATTTCCAGTGCAAATGTTGTGAATGTTCTAAGACGTAAACAGAAGTTTAGCGAATGTGAGATGACCATTGTTTAAAGTAAACTTAGGGAGGTCAGGGATTTTGCAATTTGCTTGCGATATCCAGTGCAATTTGGCGAATGTTCTCAGAAATAACCGGAGGTTTAGTGAACTTGGTGATCAGCATGGACAATATTTTTTTATCTAAAATCATAAGCGTAGTCAATGGGGCGGCGGTACGCTAAAAGACAGTCATCGGTTCGTATAATTAGCTACGAACGTCAGACATTAACGAATAGGATGGCCACAGGAGGTTAATTGCACTTTATGATTACACATTCAGAGTGCCAAGGTGGTATCAATAATGAGTTTTTTTTTTGTTTTTGTCTTATATCAATTAATATGATAAAAGGCGACATGTAACCTTAGTTTTTCGTGTCATATATTAACAAGTACTTCGTAAGTCAAATATGTTGAAAAATCATTTCAATCCATAACTAGTTGTGATCAGCTAATCAACCTCAGAATTTTGAATGTTAAAACTCGAGCTGCGAACGTTTCAAACTAATTGATTGGATGACATTTCATGTCTTCATTGCATTACATTTTATCTTTTATTTGCAATTACTCATTCAAAGGGACATTTACGATGCTCTTTCTCAAAGATTTGCATAACAGTGCCTAATTTTGAGCTTGTTGCGCAAAGGCTGTCCTGATTTTTGAGACCTATCTATTTCCCTGTCCTATTGAAATCCAAGCTGGAGCACTGATTGCGATGCGGTATTTTATGTTTTTGCTAAAAAGTCTTAAACAGTCTCAGTCAAACCGAGCCTGTAATATTTTCATATTTGTCGTGTTCGGTGGTTTTCCAAGTTACCTATTCATCTATTTTAAGGGGTCGCAAACATTGCAAAAGGCGAAAACTGGCTAAAATTTCAAAAATGAATTTTGGGGGAATACTTATTGTCTCATAGATTTTAGTGAAGAAATGTTTTTAGCTGAGGATGTACTAATGTTTGCAAGCTCAATTTAGTCTAATTCATGTTCTAATTACCAAGCACATACTAAAACAAAAAAAAACCGATTGCATGAGAACTCGTGAACAATATACCAAAGCAGCTCATACCTGAAATAAGTATATTCTGGTCTTCAATGTTTAGTGC
This sequence comes from Corbicula japonica, assembly GCA_038501625.1. Classification (NCBI taxonomy): domain Eukaryota; kingdom Metazoa; phylum Mollusca; class Bivalvia; order Venerida; family Cyrenidae; genus Corbicula; species Corbicula japonica. The sequence goes on from JAZAYU010000028.1 coordinate 6,961,674, forward strand.
CAATTCGTCCAAATAATAGTGAACGATTGGACTCGCCGCAGTTGCAATCCAAATTGAGTTTAACTTTTAAAAGATTTCCGGGGATAACCCTGACCCCGATGTCTGTTACCACATACACATGCAATATAACGGATCTGGTTTCGGTACAGTAAGGAAGACAATACATGCACTATCATTACTATGTAAGGGCGATCTACTAGAATGTACTGCAAGCAATGCAAATCCATCATTTAAAGTAAAGAAATAATTGTGAAAAATTTTCAGAACAGTGGCATAACGAGAATTTCATAAATTAATTTAAATACAAATAGTGCTTCTCGAGTTTCTGTAATAGTTTCAGAGAAAATCGTTATAACACAAACAAATAATATGAGCAGCATAAAGCTTAAGTGAAAATAATAAATGCATCAACATCCTTATTTATTGTTTATTTCTTCTAACGCTCATCAACTTCAAGTTTGACCAGATCTGCAGACTCAACTAAAACTACAATTTATGAAAGTTGGTAACGAATACTGCTCACTGTACAAATAAGCATCGACTGTGGAAAGTTCTATGGTACCTCTGTGAGCATTCATGTTAATATAACATATTTAATTCCAACTCTGTGGTGCTTAAACAACGTCATTATTTCTACATAAAATACATGAATAAAATACTGTAGTATCATTTAATTTCGCGGGGACGAATTTTCGCGCAAAACAAGTAAATAACAACTTCGCGGCGATATGAATTAGCGCAACTGTATTTTCCTATATGAAACACTGTTAAAGAGTTGAATTTCGCTGGAGTTGAATTTTGCTATCTTGCCGTAGCGCGAAATACGCGAAAATTAAACCCGCGCAAAATAAAATGATTTAACAGTAATAAATTACGTCTACTAGAAACATTTTTTACATTAATGTCTTTTGCCGGTACACGTCTTTTTCATGTTTCAAAAAATCAAACATCAGTCGTACAACTTTTGTTTGCGTGCTTTAGAGTAACAGCAATGGAAAACAAAATTCACAAATGGTTTGTCTATTACTACTTGACATTGATCTACAGAAAGCTGGACATAGCCGTGACTTCCATTGGTCAAAAAGTAAATGCAAGCACGAAAACATACTTATCTGTTAATTTATCTGGTAATGACCGACTAGCTTTTTGGAAAGCTTAAACTTGTTTAACTATCGTTATATAAATTATGCAACCAAAGCGATTACACCGGCTGACCCTATCCGCAGGCAGTGTGTGTCCGGTGCAAACTGACACGCTGACCTGCTAATAGGTTCACCGGTACGAATTATGGTGCAATTAATATCGCTCTTAGACTAGTTGCTTATTATATTACAACTCTCGGGACACCTGCAGTTTACCGGTACGGCTGTTGTCGCCCCATAACCCCGCTGGCATTATTAATCATATATTCATTGAACAGTTAGTTCAAAATATAGTGGTGAATGGGGGCTGCCGCCCCCACGCCCCCGCCTGCATTATATAACTAATATATAACTATTACGCAAGCTCTATGTAAACATCCGTACCGGTAAACTGCATTCTAGCCCAACTCTAAATCTGCTCTTGCCACGTCCTACCCAAAAACGCCGCGAACGTGACCTCCGAAAAACACCTACGGACATAAAAGACGCAAGGCGGGTTGTGACCGGGGCTTAGAATGACATAGTATACATTCGTTATCCTCAGATTGACGCGCCATTTTTGTAAACAAATGTTATTTTCTCAGGCAGCGATCATATTCATGATGTGCGGGGGTGGACTATTTCACGATATGATCGTAAAGTGTAACGAACACAAAGCGTTGTGTCAGGTTCTGTAAAGTTATTCAAAGTCAATGTCAACAACGGAAATTACGTTAACGTCAATGAACATACATAAAACCGCGCCAAAAGAAGACGCCAGGCGACGTCGTGCGACGTCGCGCAATATTCTTAACACAAGTTGTGGCCCCTTTTTTGAATGATTTTATTTGATAAATTGTTTTGCTGGCATTAACTAATGTTACCAACATTCGAAGCCTTTGATATGTTTTATTGAAAAAAAAAACCGCCTTCATTTTCCATCGGCTAGTACTCACAAATCATAAAACAAATAAACAAATGATTCAATAAAAAGCTCTTTTAACCAGAACAATTTATCTAGGTCGCACGTGCGACACAATAACAAAGAACTAGTGACACTGTCTGCAGAGCAAGACAGTGTCATTTGTTAAAGAACCATTAAGTTCATTTGATAAGATGCGTTGAGTCTCCCACGTCAGGAGCGCATTTTTTCTGTTAACATAGCTGCAATATTGCACTGGAAGAAGATAAACTTGATAAAACAAATATCTTTAATTAGCTTTCCATTCCTTTAAAAAATCAAAACAAACAAACCAAATAAAAAAAACCCAAAACACTCTTTACAAAACATTATGCAGAATAAGTTAATATCGCGCGATATTAGTTTTCGTATATTTCGCGCTTGGTCATAAGCGCACATTTCAACATCGGCGAATTTTAACCATGCAGTAGTATCCGCAAACACGTGATCACAATCCGGGTGTTCAACAAAGCTTACGATATCAAACATAATTATGATGTTTAGCCTGTAATTACGCTTTTCAAATAGAATACATCGTTTTTTTTCTGTAAAATAAATAAACAACACTTTATTGCTATCGGTGTTTTTGGGGCGCGTCACAGGAAAAGGTATCTTCGGAGAGTTGACATCAATCCTTGAAATGACGTCATAAAGTTGAGCAGACGACATTAATTATTATGCATTTCGCGTTAAAAATATCATGTTATTGTCAAAATGTGTAAGGAAATCACTTGTTAGTTATGAAAAAATTATAGATAGTTGTAAGTTCTTTCTGAATATAGTAACAACTAAAATATCACTTAAAAATACCGAAGGTACCTTTTCCCGTGACGCGTCCCAATTAAAGACGATTGTGGTAGTTTCCGATTTCACAACATTATGAACTTACATGAGCATATTTAACGTCCTTTTTTTAGAGTTGTTTGTTTAAAAAAATCTAAACTGCGCAATTTATTGGCAAAGGCAAAACTTTCATTTTTAAATAATACTTCTGAATTACCTTAGGTTGGTCTCTGTTCAACTATTTCGATTGTTTCATGAAAACGGTGAACAAGTAAAATTCATAACGTTGTGAAAACGGAAACTACCGCAACCGCCGCAGAGCATGACCGGTATTCCGGACATCTGTACTTCAACAGTGTTTTAATGCACTTTGTCTTGGCCTGAGCATTGAACATGCATTTATCATACTCCTACGAATTAATTTATCATCATAAATTAATTCCAAAAGATAGGAACCTGAATGGGTTTACATTAACTTCATTGCATAGGTGTCGAAAACATGTCAAATCCATCTTGCAGATCAACATTACGCCTATTTTGAAATTAATGGAGGGGAGGGTTTATGAAACTTGACATTTTGCATTAAATATTAGAATATTAAGTTATTAAATAAATAAACAAGAATCAACCAGTAAGTGTGTATGTAGACCAGAATGTTGTGTTCCGCGGAACACATGTGTCGCCAGCATGGAAAAAGTTGAAATGTGGGCCTATGTTTAATCATATATAATAAAAATATTTTATTTAAGTTGATTTCACCACAGAACACGTGTCATCTAAATAGCATTTAAAAGGGGAATAACTAAAATAATGGTGAAACCTGAGTTATCATCTTCAAAAATTGGTTTGTAAATGCAGATGAGTTATTCAAAGTATTAAGTGAATTAATTGAACAAGTACTTTCCATTTTACAGGCAACACTAAGTTTCATGTTAAAGTTGCATTTGAAAGGGGCATAACTAAAAAAATTTTGAAATTGGACTTATCATTCTTGTCGTCACAGATGGCATTGTTCGTGCTGATGATATATTCCAAGTACGAAGTGAATAGGACAAGTACTTTCAAAGTTATAAACAACATTTAGTTTCAGGTTAAAGTTGCATTTTAAAGGGGCATTACTCAAAAAATATTGAAACTGGAGTTATCATTCTTGTCGTCACAGATGACATTGTTCATGCTGGTGATATATTCCAAGTATGAAGTGAATAGGACAAGTACTTTCAAAGTTATAGGCAAAATTAAGTTTCAGGTTAAAGTTGCATTTGAATGGGGCATAACTAAAAAAAATATTGAAACTGGAGTTATCATTCCTGTCACCACAGATGGCATTGTCCATGCTGATGATATATTCCAAGTATGAAGTGAATAGGTGAAGTACTTTCAAAGTTATAGGCAACATTAAGTTTCATGTTAAAGTTGTATTTTAAAGGGGCATAACTCAAAAAATTTTGAAACTGGAGTTATCATTCTTGTCGTCACAGATGACATTGTTCGTGCTGAAGATATATTCCAAGTATGAAGTGAATAGGACAAGTACTTTCAAAGTTATAGGCAACATTAAGTTTCAGGTTAAAGTTGCATTTTAAAGGGGCATAACTAAAAAAATATTGAAACTGGAGTTATCATTCTTGTCGTCACAGATTACATTGTTCATGCTGATGATATATTCCAAGTACGAAGTGAATAGAACAAGTACTTTCAAAGTTATAGGCAACATTAAGTTTCAGGTTAAAGTTGCATTTGAAAGGGGCATAACTAAAAAAAATATTGAAACTGGAGTTATCATTCTTGTCGTAACAGATGGCATTGTTCGTGCTGATGGTATATTCCAAGTATGAAGTGAATAGGACAAGTACTTTCAAAGTTATAGGTAACATTAAGTTTCGGGTTAAAGTTGGGGGACAACCGGACTACGGCACCGACGACGACGACGACGACGACGCCGCCGGACAATAGGATCCCTATGTGTCTACCTGCTATCGCAGGCGACACAAAAATGAAACATCGAAACAATTGTATACTGTATGAACAACGCATGGCAAATAAATCTAATAAAAGTGTTAAAAGTCACTGGAAATACTACTTTCATTATCATAATGGTTGAATTATTTTTGTGTCAATTACAATTCAGTATTTTTCAATTATTTAAAACCTTAATTTTCATAAGGTTGAGCTTCTGAAATGCGTGTATTATTGCTGGAACATTAAGTGAAAAACATGTTTAGTTCGTTTACGACTTTTATATAGTTTGCAAGTAGGCGTGGCTCACGAAGTCAAAGGCAATGGAAATGATTTTAATATTGATCTAATTTGAGCTTGGATTTTATGATGATGATAAACTTATTAAAATGCTTCATTCTGAACTTGCCCGGTAATAGATACGAATGTTATGACAAATGGCGACCATGAAAGCCATGTGATCTGGATTTACACTATTATTTTTGGTCAGAAATATCGTGGTGAATGTAAAAATCGAACAGTGCAGATCCAGATCAGACTGTGCAGATAACCATACATGTTAATTAAATCGGGGACTGTTTTGCCAGTTACAATTATAATTTCGAGCATTATATACGTTATAATTTAGTATATTTACACTTCAACTTCGTCCTCTACGATGAAGTCTTATTCATCTAACGAATCATAATTTCTAATGGTAAACAGTGTGACGTAATAATTTGAAAGACTGGCTAAAGTAGAACCTGTCACAATTTATTGGACGTTGCACAATGTTGTGACGTGTGACGTCGCCGTGCACGCACCTTTTTACCACGAGTTGCTGTGAAAAAGCGTGCCGTCATTCACTTTGTCGTCAATGTTGCTGTTCCAACAGCCATTCAAAAAAGCCGTAATATCACAAACTCTTCTAATAATTTCTGTATAAAAGAGAGTATTAATGTGTGTAAATATAAGGATTGAATCGATATTTAATGGTTTTCATTTGGGTATGAAAAAAATTTGATTGTTTTAAGTACGCGTGAAGCCATTCGGGCTTCACGCACTTTAAACAACCCAACTGTTTTCAATACCCAAATGAAAACCATCAAATATCGATTCAATCCTTAAATATGGATACTTGTATGAACAAATGGTCTCCAGGCTGCGCTGGGCCTGACCGTTAAATTTTCATACAAGTCTCCAAATAAGCAATAATCTATACTTGGCAGTGTAAGAGGATCGAACCACAGGCTCTTCCAACACTTGTGATCGTTCTTCTCTAAATGGATGTATATTAAAAAGTTAAGATTTTGCAATCTCCTTCGCAGAGTTGTCGTTCCTTACACTCACTTTACATCTCTGCGAATGGCTCAATGTCAAGATTTTTGACCAAACTCGAAAGGCTTTTTTTATACAGTCATTATTATGAATTTAAAAGCTTTTGGCGAAACAAATGACATAAATCTTTATTATCTTTCATTCAAACCGAAGAAACCCAAGCAATTTTACATATAATACGAGAACTATATTTTGAGTTTAAAGTAAAAGTAGTTGTAAGTAGTCCCAGCCAATAACAGAGGTGAATGTAATGAGCCGATAGTGTAAGAGAGTGAAGATTTTGACGGAGAAATATTTTTTTTATGTGGTAGTATTGAATGAAGTAGGTCAGTCGGGTAATGAAAGATGGGATATATTTGTATCAGTTGCCTTGAGAAAATATTTTGATAACATTCATTTTAAATTATATAGACAGATAATGAAATATAGCATTAACCTACATTTTAAATGAAAATCGCGGGGCAAACAGGTAAATACGCCATAAATACCTGCATATTAACGACAGCAGGTCCATCATTTACTCAGAAATTGAGTTGAAGCTGAAAACATTTCGCAACAGACTGACTCACCAAGCAACCAGGTGATGACTCTCCTAAACACCATTTGCTTTTCAATGCTATAAGCTTCTTATGTTTTATATGTTTGTGTGCATGCAATATTATTAAGCTTATGGGTGGATTGGAGTTATTTCACCAAGACAACTTGTACTTGATTTGTGATATGAGGACCTGCTGGGGCAAGTGTGAGGTTGGTGCACCCTAGAACCTGGTTTAAACCCCCGAGTGGCAATTTGTTTTGCCACTGACCGTTCAAAGGCTGTTACCCCAAGTTCTCGTTTTCGTTGTCCTTTGAATGGACATACTTATAACAAACATGCTTTCTCTTCCTATCTTCTTTTTCGCTGCGAGTTAAGGCTGTGTTTTGTAAGTGTGGCGATTCCTGATATGCATATTTCACTTTTTTTTTCAAAATGTGTATGGGTGTAAATAACTTGGCCTATGATTTCAATTTTCAACCGAATTACATGTATTACTGAATACCTTTAGTTGCTTCTAGGGTAAGAGCGTGACCGAAAATGCTACCTGTGAAAATAATTGTATTGGGAGTGGAAATAACTGTATTGGGAGTGTAAATAATTGATTTGGGAGTATAAATAATTGTATTGGGAGTGGAAATAACTGTATTGGGAGTGGAAATAATTGTATTGGGAGTGGAAATAATTGTATCTGGAGTGGAAATAACTGTATTGGGAGTGTAAATAATTGTATTGGGAGCGGAAATAACTGTATTGGGAGTGTAAATAATTGTATTGGGAGTGGAAATAACTGTATTGGGAGTGGGAATAACTGTATTGGGAGTGTAAATAATTGTATCTGGAGTGGAAATAACTGTATTGGGAGTGTAAATAATTGTATTGGGAGTGGAAATAACTGTATTTGGGAGTGTAAATAATTGTATTGGGAGTGGAAATAACTGTATTGGGAGTGGAAATAACTGTATTGGGAGTGGAAATGATTGTATCTGGAGTGGAAATAACTGTATTGGGTGTGTAAGTAATTGTATTGGGAGTGGAAATAATTGTATTGGGAGTGTAAATAATTGTATTGGGAGTGGTAATAACTGTAGTGGAGGTGGAAATAACTGTATTGGGAGTGTAAATAATTGTATCTTGAGTGGAAATAACTGTATTGAGAGTGTAAATAATTGTATCTTGAGTGGAAATAACTGTATTGAGAGTATGGATAATTGTATTGGGAGAGGAAATAACTGTATTGGGAGAGGAAATAACTGTATTGGGAGTGGAAATAACTGTATTGGGAGTGTAAATAATTGTATCTGGAGTGGAAATAACTGTATTGGGAGTGTAAATAATTGTATTGGGAGTGGAAATAACTGTATTGGGAGTGAAAATAATTGTTCTGGAAGTGGAAATAACTGTATTGGGAGTGGAAATAATTGTATTTTGAGTGGAAATAACTGTATTGGGAGTGTAAATAATTGTATCGGGAGTGGAAATAACTGTATTGGAAGTGTAAATAATTGTATTTGGAGTGGAAATAACTGTATTGGGAGTGGAAATAACTGTATTGGTACTGTAAAAAATTGTATCTGGAGTTGAAATAACTGTATTGGGAGTGTAAATAATTGTATTGGGAGTGTAAATAACTGTATTGAGAGTGTAAATAATTGCATTGGGAGTGGAAATAACTGTAATGGAAGTGAAAATAATTGTATTGGGAGTGGGACTAACTGTATTGGGAGTGGAAATGACTGTATTGGGAGTGTAAATAATTGTATCTGGAGTGGAAATAACTGTATTGGGATAGTAAATAATTGTATTGGGAGTGGCAATAAATGTATTGGAAGAAGGTTGTCAACGGATATCCGAATATTCGGATATCCGTTCGGGTCATCGGATATTCGGATCGATTTTGGTATCCGGATATCCGTTTATAAAAAAAATAAATTTTTAAAATTACTTTTATTTTGCAAAATTATCTTTATACCATTTCGGTATGCATTTAAGCATAAGAATGTTAAACGGATTATCGAGAGGTGATGACACGCAGTAAATAGGGCTTCACAGGTTTAGAAATGTGTTAAAGTATGACAGTATACATAAGAACTTGCTAATTAATGGTCAACGTTTGAAGTTAATCTATTTTGGGTAAAGAAAATTATCTTTAATTCTGTGTGATCAGTTTTATTGAGAAGAATTTGTTGGTCATAATTCAATTACTCACGTTTTATTATGCCAGATTGCTTATATCGATTAAATTATTGATGGATTCATTTTTATTTGATCTCGCGATCTTGATTTATTAACATCTACGTTCTAAACAAATACTTTGTTATGTCTTCCTTTCTATAGTTCGCTGTACGCGACATTTTGTGAAGTAAAATGACGACGAAAAAATAAGCAAATGTATAGTTCATTCACAGCTTTTTTTTATCGTTTTTAATCCAGACTTTTTGCAAGATTTATTGAACAATTGCTAAAAAGAAAAAAACTTATTGATAATAACCAATGCTTTATTGTTCATAATTAATTAAAATATTAAAGTAATGAAGCGTTTATGTCTATGGAAACGACATATTTCTACAAGCAAAGTGTTTATATTCGGATATCCGGATATCCGTTCGGATCGTTCAAAGGATATCCGGATCCCAAATTATGGATCCGTTGACATCCCTAATTGGAAGAGTAAATAATTGTATTGGAAGTGGAAATAACTGTATATGGGGTGGAAATAACTGTATTGGGAGTGTAAATAATTTTTTCTGGAGTGGAAATAACTCTATTGGGAGTGTAAACATTGTATTGGGAGTGGAAATAACTGTATTGGGAGTGAAAATAATTGTATTGGGAGTGGAAATAACAGTATTGGGAGTGGAAATGGCTGTATTGGGAGTGTAAATAATTGTATCTGGAGTAAAAATAACTGTATTGGGAGTGTAAATAATTCTATTGGGAGTGGAAATAATTGTAATGGGAGTGGAAATAACTGTATAGGGAGTGGAAATAATTGTATCTGGAGCGAAAATAACTGTATTGGGAGTGTAAATAATTGTATTGGGGGTGGAAACAACTGTATTGGGAGTGTAAATAATTGTTTTGGGAGTGGAAATAATTGTATCTGGATTGGAAATAACTGTATTGGGAGTGTACATTACTGCATTGGGAGTGGAAATAACTGTATTGAGAGTGTAAATAATTGTATTGGGAGTAGAAATAACTGTATTGGGAGTGTAAATAGTTGTATTGGGAGTGGAAATAACTGTAATGGGAGTGGAAATAGTTGTAATTTAAGTGGAAATAATTGTATCTTGAGTGGAAATAAAAGTATTGGGAGTGTAAATAATTGTATTGGGAGTGGAAATAACTGTATTGGGAGTGTAAATAATTGTATTGGGAGTGGAAATAACTGTATTGGGAGTGGAAATTACTGTATTGGTAGTGTAAATAATTGTATCTGGAGTGGAAGTAATTGTATTGGGAGTGGAAATAATTGTATTGGGAGTGGAAATAACTGTATTGGGAGAGTAAAAAATTGTATTGGGAGTGGAAATAACTGTATTGGGAGTGAAAATAACTGTATTGGGAGTGTAAATAATTGTTTTTGGAGTGGAAATAACTGTATTGGGGGTGTAAATAATTGTGTTGGGATTGCAAATAACTGTATTGGGAGTGAAAATAACTGTATTGAGAGTGGAAAAAATTGTATTGGGAGTGGAAATGACTGTATTGGGAGTGGAAATGACTGTATCTGGAGTGGAAATAACTGTATTGGGAGTGTAAATAATTGTATTGGGAGTGGAAATAACTGTATTGGGAGTGGAAATAATTGTACTGGGAGTGGAAATTACTGTATTGGAAGTGTAAATAATTGTATTGGGAGTGTAAATAACTGTATTGGGAGTGGAAATAATTGTATTGGGAGTGGAAATAACTGTATTGGGGGTGGAAATAACTGTATTGGGAGTGTAAATAACTGTATTACGAGTGGAAATAACTGTCTTGGGAGTGTAATTAATTGTATCTGGAGTGGAAATAATTGTAATAGGGGTGTAAATAATTGTATTGGTAGTGGAAACAACTGTATTAGGAGTGTAAATAATTGTATTGGGAGTGGAAAAACTGTATTGGGGTGGAAAAAACTGTATTTGGAGTGAAATAATTGTATCTGGAGTGGAAATAAATGTATTGGGAGTGTGAATATTTGTATTGGGAGTGGAAATAATTGTATAGGGAGTGGAAATTACTGTATTGGTATTGTAAATAATTGTATCTGGAGTGGAAATAACTGTATTGGGAGTGTAAATAATTGTATTGTGAGTGTAAATAGTAGTATTGGGAGTGGAAATAAATGTATTGGGGTGGAAATAACTGTATTTGGAGTGTAAATAATTGTATCTGGAGTGGAAATAACTGTATTGGGAGTGTAAAAAATTGTAATGGAAGTGGAAATAACTGTATTGGGAGGGTAAATAATTGTATCGGGAGTGGAAAGAACTGTATTGGGATTGTAAATAATTGTATTGGAAGTGGAAATAACTGTATTGGGAGTGTAAATAATGGTATTTGGAGTTTAAATAATTGTATCTGGAGTGGAAATAACTGTATTGGGAGTGTAAATAATTGTATTGGGAGTGGAAATAACTGTATTGGGATTGTAAATAACTGTATTGGGAGTGGAAATAATTGTATCTGGAGTGGAAATATCTGTATGGGCAGTGGAAATAATTGTATCTGGAGTGGAAATAACTGTATTGGGAGTGTAAATAATTGTATTGGGAGTGGAAATAACTGTATTGGGAGTGTAAATAATTGTATTGGGAGTGGAAATAAATATATTGGGAGTGGAAATAATTGTATTGGGAGTGTAAACAACTGTATTTTGAGTGGAAAAAACTGTATTGGGAGTGTATATAATTGTATTGGGAGTGGAAATAACTGTATTGGGAGTGTAAATAATTGTATTGGTGTTGGAAATAACTGTTTAGGTATATATTATTTTATTGGGAGTTGAAATACCTGTATTGGGAGTGAAAATAATTGTATTGGGAGTGCAAAGAACTGTATTGGGAGTGTAAACAATTGTATAGGGAGTGGAAATAACTGTATTGGGAGTGGAAATTACTGTATTGGTAGTGTAAATAATTGTATCGGGAGTGGAAATAACTGTATTGGGAGTGTAAATAATTGTATCTGGAGTGTAAATAATAGTATTGGGAGTGGAAATAACATTATTGGCGTGGATATAACTGTTTTTGAAGTGTAAACAATTGTATCTGGAATGGAAATAACTGTATTGGGATTGAAAATAATTGTATTGGGAGTGGAATAACTGTATTGGGAGTGTAAACAATTGTATTGGGAGTGGAAATAGCTGTATTGGGAGTGGAAATTACTGTATTGGTAGTGTAAACGTTTGTATCTGGAGTGGAAATTACTGTATTGGGTGTGTAAATAATTGTATTGGGAGTGGAAATAACTGTATTGGGATTGTAAATAATTGTATTGGGAGTGGAAATAACTGTATTGGGAGTGTTTATAATTGTATTGGTAGTGGAAATTACTGTATTGAGAGTGGAAATAACTTTATTGGGAGTGGAAATAATTGTATCTGGAGTAGAAATATCTATGGGGAGTGGAAATAATTGTATCTGTAGTCGAAATAACTGTATTGGGAGTGTATATAATTGTATTGGGAGTGGAAATAACTGCATTGGGTGTGTAAATAAATGTATTGGGAGTGGAAAAAACTGTATTGGGAGTGTAATTAACTGAATTGGGAGTGTAAATAACTGTATTTGGAGTGGAAATAATTTTATTGTGAGTGGAAATAATTGTATCTGGCGTGGAAATAACTGTATTGGTAGTGTATATAATTGTATTGGGAGTGAAAATAACTGTATTGGGAGTGGAAATAATTGTATTGGCAGTGGAAATAACTGTATTGGGAGTGGAAATAACTGTATTGGTAGTGTAAATAATTGTATTTGGAGTGGAAATAACTGTATTGGGTTTATTAATAATTATATTGGGAGTGGCAATATCTGTATGGGGAGTGAAAATAATTCTATTGGGAGTGGAAAAAACGGTATATGTAGTGAAAATAACTGTATTTGGAGTGTAAATAATTGTATTGGGAATGGAAATAACTGTATTGGGAGTGCAAATAATTGTATTGGGAGTGGAAATAGCTGTATTGGGAGTGAAAACAATTGTATAATAAGAGTGGAAATAACTGTAACGGGAGTGGAAATAGCTGTATAGGGAGTGTAAATAATTGTATCTGGAGTGGAAATAACTGTATTGGGAGTGTAACTTATTGTATTGGGTGTGGAAATAAGTGTATTGGGAGTGGAAATAATTGTTTTGGGAGTGGAAATGACTGTATTGGGAGTGTAAAATATTGTATTCGGAGTGGCAATAACTGTATTGGGAGTAGAAATAACTGTATTGGTAGTGTAAATAATTGTATCTGGAGTGGAAATAACTGTATTTGGAGTGTCAATAATTGTATTGGGAGTAGAAATAACTGTATTGGGAGTGTAAATAATTGTATTGGGAGTGGAAATAACTGTAATTGGGATGGAAATAACTGTATTTGGAGTGTAAATAACTGTATTGGGAGTAGAAATAACTGTATTGGGAATGTAAGTAATTGTATCTGGATTGGAAATAACTGTATTGGGAGTGTAAATAATTTTATCGGGAGTGGAAATAACTGTATTGGGAGTGTAAATAATTGTATTGGGAGTGGAAATAACTATATTGGGAGTGTAAATAATTGTATTGGAAGTGGAAATAACTGTATTGGGAGTGTTAATAATTGTGTTGGGAGTGGAAATAACTGTATTGGGAGTGAAAATAATTGTATTGGGAGTAGAAATAACTGTTTTGGGTGTGGAAATGACTGTATTGGGAGTGTGAATAATTGTATCTGGAGTGGAAATAACTGTATTGGGAGTGTAAATATTTGTATTGGAAGTGGAAATAACTGTATTGGGAGTGTAAATAATTGTATCTGGAGTGGAAATAACTGTATTGGAAGTGTAAATAATTGTATTGGGAGTGGAAATAACTGTATTGGGGTGGAAATAACTGTATTGGGAGTGAAAATAATTGTATCTGGAGTGGATATAACTGTATTGGGAGTGTAAATAATTGTATTGGGAGCGGAAATAACTGTATTGGGAGTGAAAATAATTGTATTGGGAGTGGAAATAACTGTATTTGGAGTGTAAACAATTGTATTCGGAGTGGAAATAATAGTATTGGGATTGGAAATAACTGTATTGGGGTGAAAAGAACTGTATTTGGAGTGTAAATAATTGTATCTAGAGTGGATATAACTGCATTGGGAGTGAAAATAATTGTATTGGGAGTGAAAATAACTGTATTGGGAGTGTAAACAATTGTATTGGGAATGGAAATAACTGTATTGGGAGTGGAAATTATTGTATTTGTAGTGTAAATAATTGTATCTGGAGTGGAAATAACTGTATTGGGAGTGTAAATAATTGTATTGGGAGTGTAAATAATAGTATTGGGAGTGGAAATAACTGTATTGTGGTGCAAATATCTGTATTTGGAGTGTAAATAATTGTATCTGGAGTAGATATAACTGTATTGGGAGTGAAAATAATTGTATTGGGACAGAAAATAACTGTATTGGGAGTGTAAACAATTGTATTGGGAATGGAAATAACTGTATTGGGAGTGAATATTATTGTATTGGTAGTGTAAATAATTGTATCTGGAGTGGAAATAACTGTATTGGGAGTGTAAATAATTGTATTGGAAGTGTAAATAATAGTATTGGGAGTGGAAATAAATGTATTGGGGGTCTAAATAACTGTATTTGGAGTGTAAATAATTGTATCTTGAGTGGAAATAACTGAATTGGAAGTGTACATAATTGTATTGGGAGTGGAAATAACTGTATTGGGACTGTAAATAATTGTATTGGGAGTGGTAAAAAACTGTATTGGGAGTGTAAATAACTGTATTGGGAGTGTTAATAACTGTATTTGGAGTGGAAATAGTTGTATTGTGAGTGGAAATAATTGTATCTGGAGTGGAAATAACTGTATTAGGAGAGTATATAAATGTACTGGGAGTGGAAACAACTGTATTGGGAGTGTAACTAATTGTATTGGGAGTGGAAATAACTGTATTGGGAGTGGAAATTACTGTATTGGTAGTGTAAATAATTGTATCTGGAGTGGAAATAACTGTATTGGGAGTGTAAATAATTTTTTTGGGAGTGGAAATAACTGTATGGAGAGTGCAAAAAATTCTATTGGGATTGGAAAAAACGGTATAAGTAGTGCAAATAACTGTATTAGGAGTGTAAATAATTGTATTGGGATTGGAAATAACTGTATTGTGAGTGTAAATAATTGTATTGGGTGTGGAAATAACTGTATTGGGAGTGAAATCATTTGTATAATGAGAGCGGAAATAACTGTATTGGGAGTGGAAATAGCTGTACTGGGAGTGTAAATAATTGTATCTGTAGTGGAAATAACTGTATTGGGAGTGTAACTTTTTGTATTAGGTGTGGAAATAAGTATATTGGGAGTGGGAATTACTGTAGTGGGAGTGGAAATGACGGTATTTGGAAAGAAAAAATTGTATTGGGAGTGGAAATAACTGTATTGGGAATGGAAATAAGTGTATTGGTAGTGTAAATAATTGTATCTGGAGTTGAAATTACTGTATAAAAAACGGTATAAGTAGTGCAAATAACTGTATTAGGAGTGTAAATAATTGTATTGGGATTGGAAATAACTTTATTGTGAGTGTAAATAATTGTATTGGGTGTGGAAATAACTGTATTGGGAGTGTAACTTTTTGTATTAGGTGTGGAAATAAGTGTATTGGGAGTTGGAATTAGTGTATTGGGGGTGGAAATGACGGTATTTGGAAAGTAAAAATTGTATTGGTAGTGGAAATAACTGTATTGGGAATGGAAATAACTGTATTGGGAGTGTAACTTATTGTATTGGGTGTGGAAATAAGTGTATTTGGAGTGGAAATAATAGTTTTGGGCGTGGAAATGACTGTATTGGGAGAGTAAAAGATTGTATTCGGAGTGGCAATAACTGTATTGGGAGTAGAAATAACTGTATTGGTAGTGTAAATAATTGTATCTGGAGTGGAAATAACTGTATTTGGAGTGTCAATAATTGTATTGGGAGTAGAAATAACTGTATTGGGAGTGTAAATAATTGTATTGGGAGTGGAAATAACTGTAATTGGGATGGAAAGAACTGTATTGGGAGTGTTAATAACTGTATTGGGAGTAGAAATAACTGTATTGGGAATGTAAGTAATTGTATCTGGAGTAAAAATAACTGTATTGGGAGTGTAAATAATTTTATCGGGAGTGGAAATAACTGTATTGGGAGTGTAAATAATTGTATTGGGAGTTTAAATAACTGTATTGGGAGTGTAAATAATTGTATTGGAAGTGGAAATAACTGTATTGGGAGTGTAAATAATTGTGTTGGGAGTGGAAATAACTGTATTGGGAGTGAAAATAATTGTATTGGGAGTAGAAATAACTGTTTTGGGAGTGGAAATGACTGTATTGGGAGTGTGAATAATTGTATCTGGAGTGGAAATAACTGTATTGGGAGTGTAAATATTTGTATTGGAAGTGGAAATAACTGTATTGGGAGTGTAAATAATTGTATCTGGAGAGGAAATAACTGTATTGGAAGAGTAAATAATTGTATTGGGAGTGAAAATAACTGTATTGGGGTGGAAATAACTGTATTGGGAGTGAAAATAATTGTATCTGGAGTGGATATAACTGTATTGGGAGTGTAAATTATTGTAATGGGAGCAGAAATAACTGTATTGGGAGTGAAAATAATTGTATTGGGAGTGGAAATAACTGTATTTGGGGTGTAAAGAATTGTATTCGGAGTGGAAATAATAGTATTGGGATTGGAAATAACTGTATTGGGGTGAAAAGAACTGTATTGGGAGTGTAAATAATTGTATTTAGAGTGGATATAACTGCATTGGGAGTGAAAACAATTGTATTGGGAGTGAAAATAACTGTATTGGGCGTGTAAACAATTGTATTGGGAATGGAAATAACTGTGTTGGGAGTGGAAATTATTGTATTTGTAGCGTAAATAATTTTATCTGGAGTGGAAATAACTGTATTGGGAGTGTAAATAATTGTATTGGGAGTGTAAATAATAGTATTGGGAGTGGAAATAACTGTATTGTGGTGGAAATATCTGTATTTGGAGTGTAAATAATTGTATCTGGAGTAGATATAACTGTATTGGGAGTGAAAATAATTGTATTGGGACAGAAAATAACTGTATTGGGAATGTAAACAATTGTATTGGGAATGGAAATAACTGTATTGGGAGTGGATATTATTGTATTGGTATTGTAAATAATTGTATCTGGAGTGGAAATAAGTGTATTGAGAGTGTATACAACTGTATTGGGAGTGTAAATAATAGTATTGGGAGTGGAAATAAATGTATTGGGGGTGGAAATAACTGTATTTGGAGTGTAAATAATTGTATCTTGAGTGGAAATAACTGAATTGGAAGTGTAAATAATTGTATTGGGAGTGGAAATAACTGTATTGGGACTGTAAATAATTGTATTGGGAGTGGTAAAAAACTATATTAGGAGTGTAAATACCTGTATTGGGAGTGTAAATAACTGTATTTGGAGTGGAAATAATTGTATTGTGAGTGGAAATAATTGTATCTGGATTGGAAATAACTGTACTAGGAGAGTATATATTTGTACTGGGAGTGGAAATAACTGTATTGGGACTGTAACTAATTGTATTGGGAGTGGAAATAACTGTATTGGGAGTGGAAATTACTGTATTGGTAGTGTAAATAATTGTATCTGGAGTGGAAATAACTGTATTGGGAGTGTAAATAATTTTATTGGGAGTGGTAATAACTGTATGGAGAGTGCAAAAAATTCTATTGGGATTGGAAAAAAACGGTAAAAGTAGTGCAAATAACTGTATTAGGAGTGTAAATAATTGTATTGGGATTGAAAATAACTGTATTGTGAGTGTAAATAATTGTATTGGGTGTGGAAATAACTGTATTGGGAGTGAAAACATTTGTATAATGAGAGCGGAAATAACTGTATTGGGAGTGGAAATAGCTGTACTGGGAGTGTAAATAATTGTATCTGTAGTGGAAATAACTGTATTGGGAGTGTAACTTTTTGTATTAGGTGTGGAAATAAGTGTATTGGGAGTGGGAATTACTGTATTGGGAGTGGAAATGACGGTATTTGGAAAGTAAAAATTGTATTGGGAGTGGAAATAACTGTATTGGGAATGGAAATAAGTGTATTGGTAGTGTAAATAATTGTATCTGGAGTTGAAATAACTGTATTGGGAGTGTAAATAATTTTATTTGGAGTGGAAATAACTGTATTGGGAGTGTAAATAATTGTGATGGAAGTGGAAATAACTGTATTTGGAGGGTAAATAATTGTAATGGGAGTGGAAATAACTGTATTTGGAGGGTAAATAATTGTAATGGGAGTGGAAATAACTGTATTGGTAGTGGAAATAACTGTATTGGGAGTGAAAATATTTGTATCTGGAGTGGAAATAACTGTATTGGGATTGTAAATAATTGTATTTGGAGTGTAAATAATTGTATCTGGAGTGAAAATAACTGTATTGGGAGTGTAAATAATTGGGATAAGGAGTGGAAATTACTGTATTGGGAGTAAAAGTATGCGTAATGGGAGCGGAACTAATTGTATCTGGAGAGGAAATAACTGTTTTGGGTGTGTAAATAACTGTATTGGGAGTGGAAATAACTGTATTGGGAGTGTAAACAATGGTTTTGGGAGTAAAAATAATTGTATCTGGAGTGGAAATAACTGTATTGGGAGTGTATAAATTGTATTGGGAGTGAAAATAACTGTATTGGGAGTGTAAATAATTGTATTGGGAGTAGAAATAACTGTATTGGGTGTGTAAATAATTATATTGAGGTGGAAATAATGCATTGGGTGTGGAAATAGTTGTATTTTGAGTGGAAATATTTGTATCTGGAGTGGAAATAACTGTATTGGGATTGTAAATTTTTGTATTGGGAGTGGAAATAACTGTATTGGGAGTGGAAATAATTGTATTTTGAGTGGAAATAACTGTATTGGGAGTGGAAATAACTGTATTGGTAGTGTAAATAATTGTATCTGGAGTGGAAATAACTGTATTAGTAGTGTAAATAATTGTATTGGAAGTGGAAATAACTGTATTGGGAGGGTAGAAAATGTATTGGGAGTGGAAATAACTGTATTCGGAGTGAAAATAACTCTATTGGGAGTGTAAATAATTGTATTGGGAGTGGCAATAACTGTATTGGGAGTGTAAATAATTGTATTGGGAGTGGAAATAACTGTATTGGTAGTGTAAATAATTGTAATGGAAGAGGAAATAAATGTAATTGGAGGGTAAATAACTGTATTGGGAGTTTCAATAACTGTATTGGGAGTGGAAATAACTGTATTGGGAGTGAAAATATTTGTATCTGTAGTGAAAATAACTGTATTGGGATTGTAAATAATTGTATCTGGAATGGAAATAACTGTATTGGGAGTGCAAATAATTGTATTGGGAGTGGAAAAACTGTATTGGAACTGTAAATAATTGTATCTGGAGTCGAAATAACTCTATTGGGAGTGTAAATAATTGTATTGGGAGTGGAAATAACTGTATTGGGTTTGTAAATAATTGTTTAAGGAGTTGAAATAACTGTATTGGGAGTGGAAATAATTGTATCTGGAGTGGAAATAACTGTATTGGGAGTGTAAATAATTGTATTGGGAGTGGAAATAACTGTATTGGGATTGGAAATAACTGTATTGGGATTGGAAATAATTGTATCTGGAGTGGAAATAACTGTAGTGGGAGTGACAATAATTGTATTGAGAGCTGAAATAAATGTATTTGGAGTGTAAATAATTGTATTGGGAATGGAAATAACTGTATTGTGAGTGGAAATAACTGCATTGGTAGTGTAAATAATTGTATCTGGAGTGGAAATAACTGTTATGGGAGTGTAAATAATTGTATTGGGATCGGAAAAACTGTATTGGGAGTGTAAATAATAGTATTGAAGTGGAAATAACTGTGTTGGGAGTGGAAATAATTGTAATGGGAGTGGAAATAACTGTATTGGGAGTGGAAATAATTGTATTGGGAGTGGAAATAACTGTATTGTGAGTCTGAATAATTGTATTGGGAGTGGAAATAACTGTATTGGAGTGAAAATATCTGTATTGGGACTGTAAATAATTGTATCTGGAGTGGAAGTAACTGTATTTGGAGTGGAAATAATTGTATTGGGAGTAGAAATAACTGTATTGGGAGTGTAAATAATTGTATTGTGTGTGGAAATAACTGTATTGGGAGTGGAAATAACTGTATTGGGAGTGGAAAAAACTGTATTGGAAGTGGAAATAACTGTATTGGGAGTGTAAATAAATGTATCTGGAGTGGAAATAACTGTATTGGCAGTGTAGATAATTGTATTGGTAGTGGAAATAACTGTATTGGGAGTGTAAATAATTGTATTGGGAGTGGAAAAACTGTAATGGGAGTGGAAATAACTTTATTGGGAGTGTAAATAATTGTATCTGGAGTGGAAATAACTGTATTGGGAGTGTAAATATTTCTATTTGGAGTGGAAATAACTGTACTGGGAGTGGAAATAATTGTATTGGGAGTGTAAATAATTATATGTGGAATGGAAATAACTGTATTGGGAGTGAAAATAATTGTATTGAGAGTGGAAATAACTGTATTGGGAGTGTAAATAATTGTATTGGGAGTGGAAATAACTGTATTGGGAGTGGAAATAACTGCATTGGGAGTGTAAAAAATTGTATCTGGAGAGGAAATAGCTGTAATGGGAGTGTAAATAATTGTATTGGGAGTGTAAAAACTGTATTTTAAGTGTAAATAATAGTATTAGGAGTGGAAATAACTGTATTGGGAATGCAAATAACTGTATTGGGAGTGCAAATAATTGTATCTGGAGTGGATATAACTGTATTGTGAGTGTAAATAATAGTATTAGGAGTGGAAATAACTGTATTGGGAGTGTAAATAATTGTATTGGAAGTGGAAATTGCTGTATTGGGAGTGGAAATATCTGTATTGGGAGTGTACAAAATTGTATTCGGATTGGAAATAACTGTGTTGGGAGTGTAAATAATTGTATTAGGAGTGGAAATAATTGTATTGGGAGTGGAAATAACTGTATTGGGAGTGTAAATAATTGTTTCTGGAGTGGAAATAACTGTTTTGGGAGTGTACATAATTGTATTGGGATAGGAAATAACAGTATTGCGAGTGTAAAAAATTGTATCTAGAGTGGAAGTAACTGTATTGGGAGTGTAAATAAATGTATTGGGAGAGGAAAACTATATTGGTAGTTAAAATAATTGTATTGGGAGTGGAAATTACTGTATTGGAAGTGGAAATAACTGTATTGGGAGTGTAAATAATTGTATCTGGCGTGGAAATAACTCTATTGGGAGTGTAAATAATTGTATTGGGAATGAAAATAACTGTATTTGGGAGTGGAAATAGCTGTATTGGGATTGTAAATATTGGTATCTGGAGTGGAAATAACTGTATTGGGAGTGGAAATAATTATATTGGGAGTGGAAATAATTGTATTGGGAGTGGAAATAACTGTATTGTGAGTTTGAAAAATTGTATTGGGAGTGGAAATAACTGTATTGGAGTGAAAATAACTGTATTGGGACTGTAAATAACTGTATCTGGAGTGGAAGTAACTGTATTTGGAGTGCAAATAATTGTATTGGGAGTGGAAATAACTGTATTGGGAGTGGAAATAACTGTATTGGGAGTGGAAATAACTGTATTGGAAGTGGAAATAACTGTATTGGAAGTCTAATTAAATGTATCTGGAGTGGAAATAACTGTATTGGCAGTGTAGATAACTGTATTGGGAGTGGAAATAACTGCATTGGGAGTGTAAAAAATTGTATCTGGAGAGGAAATAGCTGTAATGGGAGTGTAAATAATTGTATTGGGAGTGTAAAAACTGTATTTTAAGTGTAAATAATAGTATTAGGAGTGGAAATAACTGTATTGGGAATGCAAATAACTGTATTGGGAGTGCAAATAATTGTATCTGGAGTGGATATAACTGTATTGTGAGTGTAAATAATAGTATTAGGAGTGGCAATAACTGTATTGGGAGTGTAAATAATTGTATTGGAAGTGGAAATTGCTGTATTGGGAGTGGAAATATCTGTATTGGGAGTGTACAAAATTGTATTCGGATTGGAAATAACTGTGTTGGGAGTGTAAATAATTGTATTAGGAGTGGAAATAATTGTATTGGGAGTGGAAATAACTGTATTGGGAGTGTAAATAATTGTTTCTGGAGTGGAAATAACTGTTTTGGGAGTGTACATAATTGTATTGGGATAGGAAATAACAGTATTGCGAGTGTAAAAAATTGTATCTAGAGTGGAAGTAACTGTATTGGGAGTGTAAATAAATGTATTGGGAGAGGAAAACTATATTGGTAGTTAAAATAATTGTATTGGGAGTGGAAATTACTGTATTGGAAGTGGAAATAACTGTATTGGGAGTGTAAATAATTGTATCTGGCGTGGAAATAACTCTATTGGGAGTGTAAATAATTGTATTGGGAATGAAAATAACTGTATTTGGGAGTGGAAATAGCTGTATTGGGATTGTAAATATTGGTATCTGGAGTGGAAATAACTGTATTGGGAGTGGAAATAATTATATTGGGAGTGGAAATAATTGTATTGGGAGTGGAAATAACTGTATTGTGAGTTTGAAAAATTGTATTGGGAGTGGAAATAACTGTATTGGAGTGAAAATAACTGTATTGGGACTGTAAATAACTGTATCTGGAGTGGAAGTAACTGTATTTGGAGTGCAAATAATTGTATTGGGAGTGGAAATAACTGTATTGGGAGTGGAAATAACTGTATTGGGAGTGGAAATAACTGTATTGGAAGTGGAAATAACTGTATTGGAAGTCTAATTAAATGTATCTGGAGTGGAAATAACTGTATTGGCAGTGTAGATAATTGTATTGGGAGTGGAAATAATTGTATTGGGAGTGGAAATAATTGTATTGGGAGTGGATAAAACTGTAATGGGAGTGGAAATAACTTTATTGGGAGTGTTAATAATTGTATCTGGAGTGGATATAACTGTATTCGGAGTTTAAATATTTCTATTTGGAGTGGAAATAACTGTACTGGGAGTGGAAATAATTGTATTGGGAGTGTAAATAATTGTATGTGGAATGGAAATAACTGTATTGGGAGTGAAAATAATTGTATTGAGAGTGGAAATAACTGTATTGGGAGTGTAACTAATTGTATTGGGAGTGGAAATAACTGTATTGGGAGTGGAAATAACTGCATTGGGAGTGTAAAAATTGTATCTGGAGTGGAAATAGCTGTAATGGGAGTGTAAATAATTGTATTGGGAGTGTAAAAACTGTATTGGAAGTGTAAATAATTGTATTGGGAGTGGAAATAACTGTATTGGGAATGCAAATAACTGTATTGGGAGTGCAAATAATTGTATCTGGAGTGGATATAACTGTATTGTGAGTGTAAATAATAGTATTAGGAGTGGAAATAACTGTATTGGGAGTGTAAATAATTGTATTGGAAGTGGAAATTGCTATATTGGGACTGGAAATATCTGTATTGGGAGTGTACAAAATTGTATTGGGATTGGAAATAACTGTGTTGGGAGTGTAAATAATTGTATTAGGAGTGGAAATAATTGTATTGGGGTGGAAATAACTGTATTGGGAGTGTAAATAATTGTTTCTGCAGTGGAAATAACTGTTTTGGGAGTGTACATATTTGTATTGGGATAGGAAATAACAGTATTGCGAGTGTAAAAAATTGTATCTAGAGTGGAAGTAACTGTATTGGAAGTGTAAATAAATGTATTGGGAGAGGAAAACTATATTGGTAGTTAAAATAATTGTATTGGGAGTGGAAATTACTGTATTGGAAGTGGAAATAACTGTATTGGGAGTGTAAATAATTGTATCTGGCGTGGAAATAACTCTATTGGGAGTGTAAATAATTGTATTGGGAGTGGAAAAACTGTAATGGGAGTGGAAATAACTTTATTGGGAGTGTAAATAATTGTATCTGGAGGTGAAATAACTGTATTGGGAGTGTAAATATTTCTATTTGGAGTGGAAATAACTGTACTGGGAGTGGAAATAATTGTATTGGGAGTGTAAATAATTGTATGTGGAATGGAAATAACTGTATTGGGAGTGAAAATAATTGTATTGAGAGTGGAAATAACTGTATTGGGAGTGTAAATAATTGTATTGGGAGTGGAAATAACTGTATTGGGAGTGGAAATAACTGCATTGGGAGTGTAAAAAATTGTATCTGGAGAGGAAATAGCTGTAATGGGAGTGTAAATAATTGTATTGGGAGTGTAAAAACTGTATTTTAAGTGTAAATAATAGTATTAGGAGTGGAAATAACTGTATTGGGAATGCAAATAACTGTATTGGGAGTGCAAATAATTGTATCTGGAGTGGATATAACTGTATTGTGAGTGTAAATAATAGTATTAAGAGTGGAAATAACTGTATTGGGAGTGTAAATAATTGTATTGGAAGTGAAAATTGCTGTATTGGGAGTGGAAATATCTGTATTGGGAGTGTACAAAATTGTATTGGGATTGGAAATAACTGTGTTGGGAGTGTAAATAATTGTATTAGGAGTGGAAATAATTGTATTGGGAGTGGAAATAACTGTATTGGGAGTGTAAATAATTGTTTCTGGAGTGGAAATAACTGTTTTGGGAGTGTACATAATTGTATTGGGATAGGAAATAACAGTATTGCGAGTGTAAAAAATTGTATCTAGTGTGGAAGTAACTGTATTGGGAGTGTAAATAAATGTATTGGGAGAGGAAAACTATATTGGTAGTTAAAATAATTGTATTGGGAGTGGAAATTACTGTGTTGGAAGTGGAAATAACTGTATTGGGTGCGTAAATAATTGTATCTGGAGTGGAAATAACTTTTTCAGAAGTGTAAATAATTTTATTGGGAGTGGAAATAACTGTATTGGGAATGCAAATAACTGTATTTGGAGTGCAAATAATTGTATCTGGAGTGGATATAACTGTATTGTGAGTGTAAATAATAGTATTAGGAGTGGAAATAACTGTATTGGGAATGTAAATAATTGTATTGGAAGTGGAAATTGCTATATTGGGAGTGGAAATATCTGTATTGGGAGTGTACAAAATTGTATTGGGATTGGAAATAACTGTGTTGGGAGTGTAAATAATTGTATTAGGAGTGGAAATAATTGTATTGGGAGTGGAAATAACTGTATTGGGAGTGTAAATAATTGTTTCTGGAGTGGAAATAACTGTTTTGGGAGTGTACATATTTGTATTGGGATAGGACATAACAGTATTGCGAGTGTAAAAAATTGTATCTAGAGTGGAAGTAACTGTATTGGGAGTGTAAATAAATGTATTGGGAGAGGAAAACTATATTGGTAGATAAAATAATTGTATTGGGAGTGGAAATTACTGTATTGGAAGTGGAAATAACTGTATTGGGAGTGTAAATAATTGTATCTGGCGTGGAAATAACTCTATTGGGAGTGTAAATAATTGTATTGGGAATGAAAATAACTCTATTTGGGAGTGGAAATAACTGTATTGGGATTGTAAATATTGGTATCTGGAGTGGAAATAACTGTATTGGGAGTGGAAATAATTATATTGGGAGTGGAAATAATTGTATTGGGAGTGGAAATAACTGTATTGTGAGTTTGAAAAATTGTAATTGGAGTGGAAATAACTGTATTGGAGTGAAAATAACTATATTGTGACTATAAATAAATGTATCCGGAGTGGAATTAACTGTATTTGGAGTGCAAATAATTGTATTGGGAGTGGAAATAACTGTATTGGGAGTGGAAATAACTGTATTGGGAGTGGAAATAACTGTATTGGAAGTGGAAATAACTGTATTGGGAGTGTAAATAAATGTATCTGGAGTGGAAATAACTGTATTGGCAGTGTAGATAATTGTATTGGGAGTGGAAATAATTGTATTGGGAGTGGAAATAATTGTATTGGGAGTGGATAAAACTGTAATGGGAGTGGAAATAACTTAATTGGTAGTGTAAATAATTGTATCTGGAGTGGAAATAACTGTATTGGGAGTGTAAATATTTCTATTTGGAGTGGAAATAACTGTACTGGGAGTGGAAATAATTGTATTGGGAGTGTAAAGAATTGCATGTGGAAAGGAAATAACTGTATTGGGAGTGACAATAATTGTATTGAGAGTGGAAATAACTGTATTTGGAGTGTAACTAATTGTATTGGGAGTGGAAATAACTGTATTGGGTGTGGAAATAACTGCATTGGGAGTGTAAAAAATTGTATTGGGAGTGGAAAAACTGTATTGGAAGTGTAAATAATTGTATTGGGAGTGGTAATAACTGTATTGGGAATGCAAATAACTGTATTAGGAGTGCAAAAAATTGTATCTGGAGTGGAAATAACTGTATTGTGAGTGTAAATAATAGTATTAGGAGTGGAAATAACTGTATTGGGAGTGTAAATAATTGTATTGGAAGTGGAAATTGCTGTATTGGGAGTGGAAATATCTGTGTTGGGAGTGAAAATAATTGTATTGAGAGTGGAAATAACTGTATTGGGAGTGTAACTAATTGTATTGGGAGTGGAAATAACTGTATTGGGTGTGGAAATATCTGTATTGGGAGGGTAAATAATTGTATTGGGAGTGGAAAAACTGTATTGGAAGTGTAAATAATTGTATCTGGAGTGGAAATAACTGTATTGGGAATGCAAATAAATGTATTGGGAGTGCAAATAATTGTATTTGGAGTGGAAATAACTGTATTGTGAGTGTAAATAATAGTATTAGGAGTGGAAATAACTGTATTGGGAGTGTAAATAATTGTATTGGAAGTGGAAATTGCTGTATTGGGAGTGGAAATATCTGTATTGGGAGTGTACAAAATTGTATTGGGATTGGAAATAACTGTATTTGGAGTGTAAATAATTGTATTAGAAGTGGAAATAATTGTATTGGGAGTGGAAATAACTGTATTGAGAGTGTAAATAATCGTTTCTGGAGTGGAAATACCTGTATTGGGAGTGTAAATAAATGTATTGGGAGAGGAAAACTATATTGGGAGTTAAAATAATTGTTTTGGGAGTGTACATAATTGTATTGGGAGTGGAAATAACAGTATTGGGAGTGTAAAAAATTGTATCTAGAGTGGAAGTAACTGTATTGGGAGTGTAAATAAATGTATTGGGAGAGGAAAACTATATTGGGAGTTAAAATAATTGTATTGGGAGTGGAAATCACTGTATTGGAAGTGGAAATAACTGTATTGGGAGTGTAAATAATTGTATCTGGCGTTTAAATAACTCTATTGGGAGTGTAAATAATTGTATTGGGAGTGTAAATAATTGTATTGGGAGTGGAAATAACTGTATTGGTAGTGTAAACAATTGTATAGGGAGTGGAAATAACTGTATTTGGGAGTGGAAATAACTGTATTGGGATTGTAAATATTGGTATCTGGAGTGGAAATAACTATATTGGGAGTGTAAATAATTCTATTTGGAGTGGAAATAACTGAATTGGGAGTGTAAATAATTCTATTTGGAGTGGAAATAACTGAATTGGAAGTGGAAATAACTGTATTGGGAGTGTGAATAATTGTATCTGTAGTGGAAATAACCCTATTGGGAGTGTAAATAATTGTATTGGGAGTGGAAATAACTGTATTGGGAGTGTAAATAATAGTATTGGAAGTGGAAAAAACTGTATTGGGAGTGTAAATAATTGTATAGGGAGTGGAAATAACTGTATTGGGAGTGGAAATAACTGTATTGGGTGCGTAAATAATTGTATCTGGAGTGGAAATAACTTTTTCAGAAGTGTAAATAATTTTATTGGGAGTGGAAATTACTGTATTGGGAGCGTAAATAATTGTATTGGGAGTGGAAAACTATATTGGGAGTTTAAATAATTGTATTGGGAGCGGAAATAACTGTATTGGATGTGGAAATAGCTGTATTGGAAGTGTAAATAATTGTATCTGGCGTGGAAATAACTCTATTGGGAGTGTAAATAATTGTATTGGGAGTGGAAATAACTGTATTGGGAGTGTAAATAATTGTATAGGGATTGAAAATGACTGTATTTGGGAGTGGAAATAACTGTATTGGGAGTGTAAATAATTGTATCTGGAGTGGGAATAATTGTATTGGGAGTGGAAACAACTATATTGGGAGTGTAAATAATTATATTGGGAGCGGAAATAAAAGTATTGGGAGTGTAAAAAATTGTATCTAGATTGGAAGTAACTGTATTGGGAGTGCATATAAATGTATTGGGAGGTGAAATTACTATATTGGGAGTTTAGATAACTGTATTGGGAGTGGAAAAAACTGTATTGGAAGTGGTAATAATTGTATTGGGAGTGTAAATAATTGTATTTGGAGTGGAAATAACTCTATTGGGAGTGTAAATCATTGTATTGGGAGTGGAAATAACTGTATTGGAAGTGTAAATAATTGTATAGGGAGAGGAAATAACTGTATTGGGAATGGAAATAACTGTATTGGGAGTGGAAATAATTGTATCTGGAGTGGAATAAACTGTATTGGGAGTGTAAATAATTCTATTGTGAGTGGTAATAACTGTATGGGGAGTGGAAATAACTGTATTGGGAGATGAAATAAATGTATTGAGAGTGTAAATAATTGTATCTGTAGTGGAAATAACTGTATTGGGAGTGCAAATAATTGTATTGGGAGTGGAAAAACTGTATTGGAAGTGTAAATAATTGTATCTGGAGTGGAAATAACTGAATTGGGAGTGTAAATAATTGTATAGGGAGTGGAAATAACTGTATTGGGAGTGGAAATAATTGTATCTGGAGTGGAAATAACTGTATTGGGAGTGTAAATAATTGTATTGGGAGTGGAAATAACTGTATTTGGATTGGAAATAACTGTATTGGGAGTGGAAATAACTGTATTGGTAGTGTAGATAATTGTATCTGGAGTGGAAATAACTGTATTGGGAGTGCAAATAATTGTACTGAGAGCTGAAATAAATGTATTTGGAGTGTAAATAATTGTATTGTGAGTGGAAATAACTGTATTGTGAGTGGAAATAACTGCATTGGGAGTGTTAATAATTGTATCTGGAGTGGAAATAACTGTTATGGGAGTGTAAATAATTGTAATGGGATCGGAAAAACTGTATTGAGAGTGTAAATAATAGTATTGGAAGTGGAAATAACTGTATTGGGAGTGGAAATAATTGTATCTGGAGTGGAAATAACTCTATTGGGAGTGTAAATAATTGTATAGGGATTTGAAATAACTGTATTGGGAGTGGAAATAATTGTATCTGGAGTGGAAATAACTGTATTGGGAATGTAAATAATTGTATTGGGAGTTTAAATAACTGTATTGGGAGTGGAAAAAACTGTATTGGAAGTGGAAATAACTGTATTGGAAGTGTAAATAATTGTATCTGGAGTGGAAATAACTCTATTGGGAGTTTAAATAATTGTATTGGGAGTGGAAATAACTGTATTGGAAGTGTAAATAATTGTATAGGGAGTAGAAATAACTGTATTGGGAGTGGAAATAACTGTATTGGGAGAGGAAATAATTGTATCTGGAGTGGAAATAACTGTATTGGGAGTGTAAATAATTGTATCGGGAGTGGAAATAACTGTATGGGGAGTGGAAATAACTGTATTGGGTGTGGAAATAACTGTATTGGGAGTGTAAATAATTTTATCTGGAGTGGAAATAACTGTATTGGGAGTGCAAATAATTGTATTGGGAGTGGAAAAACTGTATTGGAAGTGTAAATAATTGTATCTGGAGTGGAAATAACTGTATTGGGAGTGTAAATAATTGTATTGGGAGTGGAAATAACTGTATTGGGAGTGTAAATAATTGTATAGGGAGTGGAAATAACTGTATTGGGAGTGGAAATAATTGTATCTCGAGTGGAAATAACTGTATTGGGAGTGTAAATAATTGTATTGGGAGTGTAAATAATTGTATTAGGATTGAGAGTTTAAATAATTGTATTGGGAGTGGAAATAACTGTATTGGGGTGGAAATAACTGTATTTGGACTGTAAATAATTGTATCTGGAGTGGAAGTAACTGTATTTGGAGTGTAAATAATTGTATTGGGAGTGGAAATAACTGTATTGGGATTGTAAATAATTGTATTATGTGTGGAAATAACTGTATTGGGAGTGGAAATAACTGTATTGGGAGTGGAAATAACTGTATTGGAAGTGGAAATAATTGTATTGGGAGTGTAAATAATTGTATCTGGAGTGGAAATAACTATATTGGCAGTGTAGATAATTGTATTGGGAGTGGAAATAACTGTATTGGGAGTGTAAATAGTTGTATTTGGAGTGGAAATAACTGTAATGGGAGTGGAAGTAACTGTATTGGGAGTGTAAATAAATGTATTGGGAGTGGAAAACTATATTGGGAGTTAAAATATATGTATTGGGATTGAAAATTACTGTATTGGAAGTGAAAATAACTGTATTGGGAGTGTAAATAATTGTATCTGGCGTGGAAATAACTCTATTGGGAGTGTAAACAATTGTATTGGGAGTGGAAATAACTGTATTGGTAGTGTAAACAATTGTATAGGGAGTGGAAATAACTGTATTTGGGAGTGGAAATAACTGTATTGGGATTGTAAATATTGGTATCTGGAGTGTAAATAACTGTATTGGGAGTGTAAATAATTATATTGGGAGTGGAAATAACTGTATTGGGAGTGCAAATAATTGTATTGGGAGTGGAAAAACTGTATTGGAAGTGTAAATAATTGTATCTGGAGTGGAAATAACTGAATTGGGAGTGTAAATAATTGTATAGGGAGTGGAAATAACTGTATTGGGAGTGGAAATAATTGTATCTGGAGTGGAAATAACTGTATTGGGAGTGTAAATAATTGTATTGGGAGTGGAAATAACTGTATTTGGATTGGAAATAACTGTATTGGGAGTGGAAATAACTGTATTGGTAGTGTAGATAATTGTATCTGGAGTGGAAATAACTGTATTGGGAGTGACAATAATTGTACTGAGAGCTGAAATAAATGTATTTGGAGTGTAAATAATTGTATTGTGAGTGGACATAACTGTATTGTGAGTGGAAATAACTGCATTGGGAGTGTTAATAATTGTATCTGGAGTGGAAATAACTGTTATGGGAGTGTAAATAATTGTATTGGGATCGGAAAAACTGTATTGAGAGTGTAAATAATAGTATTGGAAGTGGAAATAACTGTATTGGGAGTGGAAATAATTGTATCTGGAGTGGAAATAACTCTATTGGGAGTGTAAATAATTGTATAGGGATTTGAAATAACTGTATTGGGAGTGGAAATAATTGTATCTGGAGTGGAAATAACTGTATTGGGAATGTAAATAATTGTATTGGGAGTTTAAATAACTGTATTGGGAGTGGAAAAAACTGTATTGGAAGTGGAAATAACTGTATTGGGAGTGTAAATAATTGTATCTGGAGTGGAAATAACTCTATTGGGAGTTTAAATAATTGTATTGGGAGTGGAAATAACTGTATTGGAAGTGTAAATAATTGTATAGGGAGTAGAAATAACTGTATTGGGAGTGGAAATAACTGTATTGGGAGAGGACATAATTGTATCTGGAGTGGAAATAACTGTATTGGGAGTGTAAATAATTGTATCGGGAGTGGAAATAACTGTATGGGGAGTGGAAATAACTGTATTAGGTGTGGAAATAACTGTATTGGGAGTGTAAATAATTGTATCTGGAGTGGAAATAACTGTATTGGGAGTGTAAATAATTGTATTGGGAGTGTAAATAATTGTATTAGGATTGAGAGTTTAAATAATTGTATTGGGAGTGGAAATAACTGTATTGGGGTGGAAATAACTGTATTTGGACTGTAAATAATTGTATCTGGAGTGGAAGTAACTGTATTTGGAGTGTAAATAATTGTATTGGGAGTGGAAATAACTGTATTGGGATTGTAAATAATTGTATTATGTGTGGAAATAACTGTATTGGGAGTGGAAATAACTGTATTGGGAGTGGAAATAACTGTATTGGAAGTGGAAATAATTGTATTGGGAGTGTAAATAATTGTATCTGGAGTGGAAATAACTATATTGGCAGTGTAGATAATTGTATTGGGAGTGGAAATAACTGTATTGGGAGTGTAAATAGTTGTATTTGGAGTGGAAATAACTGTAATGGGAGTGGAAGTAACTGTATTGGGAGTGTAAATAAATGTATTGGGAGTGGAAAACTATATTGGGAGTTAAAATATATGTATTGGGATTGAAAATTACTGTATTGGAAGTGAAAATAACTGTATTGGGAGTGTAAATAATTGTATCTGGCGTGGAAATAACTCTATTGGGAGTGTAAACAATTGTATTGGGAGTGGAAATAACTGTATTGGTAGTGTAAACAATTGTATAGGGAGTGGAAATAACTGTATTTGGGAGTGGAAATAACTGTATTGGGATTGTAAATATTGGTATCTGGAGTGTAAATAACTGTATTGGGAGTGTAAATAATTATATTGGGAGTGGAAATAACTGTATTGGGAGTGCAAATAATTGTATTGGGAGTGGAAAAACTGTATTGGAAGTGTAAATAATTGTATCTGGAGTGGAAATAACTGAATTGGGAGTGTAAATAATTGTATAGGGAGTGGAAATAACTGTATTGGGAGTGGAAATAATTGTATCTGGAGTGGAAATAACTGTATTGGGAGTGTAAATAATTGTATTGGGAGTGGAAATAACTGTATTTGGATTGGAAATAACTGTATTGGGAGTGGAAATAACTGTATTGGTAGTGTAGATAATTGTATCTGGAGTGGAAATAACTGTATTGGGAGTGACAATAATTGTACTGAGAGCTGAAATAAATGTATTTGGAGTGTAAATAATTGTATTGTGAGTGGACATAACTGTATTGTGAGTGGAAATAACTGCATTGGGAGTGTTAATAATTGTATCTGGAGTGGAAATAACTGTTATGGGAGTGTAAATAATTGTATTGGGATCGGAAAAACTGTATTGAGAGTGTAAATAATAGTATTGGAAGTGGAAATAACTGTATTGGGAGTGGAAATAATTGTATCTGGAGTGGAAATAACTCTATTGGGAGTGTAAATAATTGTATAGGGATTTGAAATAACTGTATTGGGAGTGGAAATAATTGTATCTGGAGTGGAAATAACTGTATTGGGAATGTAAATAATTGTATTGGGAGTTTAAATAACTGTATTGGGAGTGGAAAAAACTGTATTGGAAGTGGAAATAACTGTATTGGGAGTGTAAATAATTGTATCTGGAGTGGAAATAACTCTATTGGGAGTTTAAATAATTGTATTGGGAGTGGAAATAACTGTATTGGAAGTGTAAATAATTGTATAGGGAGTAGAAATAACTGTATTGGGAGTGGAAATAACTGTATTGGGAGAGGACATAATTGTATCTGGAGTGGAAATAACTGTATTGGGAGTGTAAATAATTGTATCGGGAGTGGAAATAACTGTATGGGGAGTGGAAATAACTGTATTAGGTGTGGAAATAACTGTATTGGGAGTGTAAATAATTGTATCTGGAGTGGAAATAACTGTATTGGGAGTGCAAATAATTGTATTGGGAGTGGAAAAACTGTATTGGAAGTGTAAATAATTGTATGTCGAGTGGAAATAACTGTATTGGGAGTGTAAATAATTGTATTGGGAGTGGAAATAACTGTATTGGGAGTGTAAATAATTGTATAGGGAGTGGAAATAACTGTATTGGGAGTGGAAATAATTGTATCTGGAGTGGAAATAACTGTATTGGGAGTGTAAATAATTGTATTGGGAGTGTAAATAATTGTATTAGGATTGAGAGTTTAAATAATTGTATTGGGAGTGGAAATAACTGTATTGGGGTGGAAATAACTGTATTGGGACTGTAAATAATTGTATCTGGAGTGGAAGTAACTGTATTTGGAGTGTAAATAATTGTATTGGGAGTGGAAATAACTGTATTGGGATTGTAAATAATTGTATTATGTGTGGAAATAACTGTATTGGGAGTGGAAATAACTGTATTGGGAGTGGAAATAACTGTATTGGAAGTGGAAATAATTGTATTGGGAGTGTAAATAATTGTATCTGGAGTGGAAATAACTATATTGGCAGTGTAGATAATTGTATTGGGAGTGGAAATAACTGTATTGGGAGTGTAAATAGTTGTATTTGGAGTGGAAATAACTGTAATGGGAGTGGAAGTAACTGTATTGGGAGTGTAAATAAATGTATTGGGAGTGGAAAACTATATTGGGAGTTAAAATATATGTATTGGGATTGAAAATTACTGTATTGGAAGTGAAAATAACTGTATTGGGAGTGTAAATAATTGTATCTGGCGTGGAAATAACTCTATTGGGAGTGTAAACAATTGTATTGGGAGTGGAAATAACTGTATTGGTAGTGTAAACAATTGTATAGGGAGTGGAAATAACTGTATTTGGGAGTGGAAATAACTGTATTGGGATTGTAAATATTGGTATCTGGAGTGTAAATAACTGTATTGGGAGTGTAAATAATTATATTGGGAGTGGAAATAACTGTATTGGGAGTGTAAATAATTCCATGGAGTGGAAATAACTGTATTGGAAGTGGAAATAACTGTATTGGGAGTGTGAATAATTGTATCTGTATTGGAAATAACTCTATTGGGAGTGTAAATAATTGTATTGGGAGTGGAAATTACTGTATTTGGAGTGTAAATAATAGTATTGGGAGTGGAAAAAACTGTATTGGGAGTGTAAATAATTGTATAGGGAGTGGAAATAACTGTATTGGGAGTGAAAATAACTGTATCGGAAGTGTAAATAATTTTATTGGGAGTAGAAATAACTGTATTGGGAGTGGAAATAACTGTATTGGGAGTGTAAAGAATTGTATCTGTAGTGGAAATAACTGAATTGGGAGTGTAAATAACTGTATTGGGAGTGTAAATAATTGTATCTGGAGTGGAAATAACTGCATTGGTAGTGTAAATAATTTTATTGGGAGTTGGGAGTGGAAATAACTGTATTGGGAGTGGAAATAATTGTATTGGAAATGGAAATAACTGTATTGGGAGTGGAAATAATGGTATTGGGAGTGAAAAACTATATTGGGAGTTTAAATAATTGTATTGGGAGTGGAAATAACTGTATTGGAAGTGGAAATAACTGTATTGGAAGTGTAAATAATTGTATCTGGCGTGGAAATAACTCTATTGGGAGTGTAAATAATTGTATTGGGAGTGGAAATAACTGTATTGGGAGTGTAAATAATTGTATAGGGATTGGAAATGACTGTATTTGGGAGAGGATATAATTGTATTGGGAGTGTAAATAATTGTATCTGGAGTGGGAATAAGTGTATTGGGAGTGGAAATAACTATATTGGGAGTGTAAATAATTATATTGGGAGTGGAAATAACAGTATTAGGAGTTTAAAAAATTGTATCTAGAGTGGAAGTAACTGTATTGGGAGTGTATATAAATGTATTGGGAGTGGAAATTACTATATTGGGAGTTTAGATAACTGTTTTGGGAGTGGAAAAAACTGTATTGGAAGTGGAAATAACTGTATTGGGAGTGTAAATAATTGTATTTGGAGTGGAAATAACTCTATTGGGAGTGTAAATAATTGTATTGGGAGTGGAAATAACTGTATTGGAAGTGCAAATAATTGTATAGGGAGTGGAAATAACTGTATTGGGAATGGAATTAACTGTATTGGGAGTGTAAATAATTGTATCTGGAGTGGAAATAACTGTATTGGGAGTGTAAATAATTGTATTGGGAGTGGTAATAACTGTATGGGGAGTGGAAATAACTGTATTGGGAGTTGAAATAACTGTATTGAGAGTGTAAATTATTGTATCTGGAGTGGAATTAACTGTATTGGGAGTGCAAATAATTGTATTGGGAGTGGAAATAACTGTATTGGTAGTGTAAATAATTGTATCTGGAGTGGAAATAACTGTATTGGGAGTGACAATAATTGTACTGAGAGCTGAAATAAATGTATTTGGAGTGTAAATAATTGTATTGTGAGTGGAAATAACTGTATTGTGAGTGGAAATAACTGCTTTGGGAGTGTTAATAATTGTATCTGGAGTGGAAATAACTGTTATGCGAGTGTAAATAATTGTATTGGGATCGGAAAAACTGTATTGAGAGTGTAAATAATAGTATTGGAAGTGGAAATAACTGTATTGGGAGTGGAAATAATTGTATCTGGAGTGGAAATAACTCTATTGGGAGTGTAAATAATTGTATTGGGAGTGGAAATAACTGTATTGGGAGTGGAAATAATTGTTTCTGGAGTGGAAATAACTCTATTGGTAGTGTAAATAATTGTATTGGGAGTGGAAATAACTGTATTGGGAGTGTAAATAATTGTATAGGGATTTGAAATAACTGTATTGGGAGTGGAAATAATTGTATCTGGAGTGGAAATAACTGTATTGGGAGTGTAAATAATTGTATTGGGAGTTTAAATAACTGTATTGGGAGTGGAAAAAACTGTATTGGAAGTGGAAATAACTGTATTGGGAGTGTAAATAATTGTATCTGGAGTGGAAATAACTCTGTTGGGAGTTTAAATAATTGTATTGGGAGTGGAAATAACTGTATTGGAAGTGTAAATAATTGTATAGGGAGTAGAAATAACTGTATTGGGAGTGGAAATAACTGTATTGGGAGAGGAAATAATTGTATCTGGAGTGGAAATAACTGTACTGGGAGTGTAAATAATTGTATCGGGAGTGGAAATAACTGTGTGGGGAGTGGAAATAACTGTATTAGGATTGGAAATAACTGTATTGGGAGTGTGAATAATTGTATCTGGAGTGGAAATAACTGTATTGGGAGTGCAAATAATTGTATTGGGAGTGGAAAAACTGTATTGTAAGTGTAAATAATTGTATCTGGAGTGGAAATAACTGTATTGGGAGTGTAAATAATTGTATTGGGAGTGGAAATAACTGTATTGGGAGTGTAAATAATTGTATAGGGAGTGGAAATAACTGTATTGGGAGTGGAAATAATTGTATCTGGAGTGGAAATAACTGTATTGGGAGTGTAAATAATTGTATTGGGAGTGTAAATAATTGTATTAGGATTGTGAGTTTAAATAATTGTATTGGGAGTGGAAATAACTGTATTGGGGTGGAAATAACTGTATTGGGACTGTAAATAATTGTATCTGGAGTGGAAGTAACTGTATTTGGAGTGTAAATAATTGTATTGGGAGTGGAAATAACTGTATTGGGATTGTAAATAATTGTATTATGTGTGGAAATAACTGTATTGGGAGTGGAAATAACTGTATTGGGAGTGGAAATAACTGTATTGGAAGTGGAAATAATTGTATTGGGAGTGTAAATAATTGTATCTGGAGTGGAAATAACTATATTGGCAGTGTAGATAATTGTATTGGGAGTGGAAATAACTGTATTGGGAGTGTAAATAGTTGTATTTGGAGTGGAAATAACTGTAATGGGAGTGGAAGTAACTGTATTGGGAGTGTAAATAAATGTATTGGGAGTTGAAAACTATATTGGGAGTTAAAATATATGTATTGGGATTGAAAATTACTGTATTGGAAGTGAAAATAACTGTATTGGGAGTGTAAATAATTGTATCTGGCGTGGAAATAACTCTATTGGGAGTGTAAACAATTGTATTGGGAGTGGAAATAACTGTATTGGTAGTGTAAACAATTGTATAGGGAGTGGAAATAACTGTATTTGGGAGTGGAAATAACTGTATTGGGATTGTAAATATTGGTATCTGGAGTGTAAATAACTGTATTGGGAGTGTAAATAATTATATTGGGAGTGGAAATAACTGTATTGGGAGTGTAAATAATTCTATGGAGTGGAAATAACTGTATTGGAAGTGGAAATAACTGTATTGGGAGTGTGAATAATTGTATCTGTATTGGAAATAACTCTATTGGGAGTGTAAATAATTGTATTGGGAGTGGAAATTACTGTTTTTGGAGTGTAAATAATAGTATTGGGAGTGGAAAAAACTGTATTGGGAGTGTAAATAATTGTATAGGGAGTGAAAATAACTGTATTGGGAGTGAAAACAACTGTATCGGAAGTGTAAATAATTTTATTGGGAGTAGAAATAACTGTATTGGGAGTGGAAATAACTGTATTGGGAGTGTAGAGAATTGTATTTGTAGTGGAAATAACTGAATTGGGAGTGTAAATAACTGTATTGGGAGTGTAAATAATTGTATCTGGAGTGGAAATAACTGCATTGGTAGTGTAAATAATTGTATTGGGAGTTGGGAGTGGAAATAACTGTATTGGGAGTGGAAATAATTGTATTGGGAATGGAAATAACTGTATTGGGAGTGGAAATAACTTTATTGGGATAGTAAGTAATTGTATCTGGAGTGGAAATAACTGTATTGTGAGTGTAAATAATTGTATTGGGAGTGGAAAACTATATTGGGAGTTTAAATAATTGTATTGGGAGTGGAAATAACTGTATTGGAAGTGGAAATAACTGTATTGGAAGTGTAAATAATTGTATCTGGCGCGGAAATAACTATTGGGAGTGTAAATAATTGTATTGGGAGAGGAAATAACTGTATTTGGAGTGTAAATAATTGTATAGGGATTGGAAATGACTGTATTTGGGAGAGGAAATAATTGTATTGGGAGTGTAAATAATTGTATCTGGAGTGGGAATAATTGTATTGGGAGTGGAAATAACTATATTGGGAGGGTAAATAATTATATTGGGAGTGGAAATAACAGTATTGGGAGTGTAAAAAATTGTATCTAGAGTGGAAGTAACTGTATTGGGAGTGTATATAAATGTATTGGGAGTGGAAATTACTATATTGGGAGTTTAGATAACTGTTTTGGGAGTGGAAAAAACTGTATTGGAAGTGGAAATAACTGTATTGGGAGTGTAAATAATTGTATTTGGAGTGGAAATAACTCTATTGGGAGTGTAAATAATTGTATTGGGAGTGGAAATAACTGTATTGGAAGTGCAAATAATTGTATAGGGAGTGGAAATAACTGTATTGGGAATGGAAATAACTGTATTGGGAGTGTAAATAATTGTATCTGGAGTGGAAATAACTGTATTGGGAGTGTAAATAATTGTATTGGGAGTGGTAATAACTGTATGGGGAGTGGAAATAACTGTATTGGGAGTTGAAATAACTGTATTGAGAGTGTAAATTATTGTATCTGGAGTGGAAATAACTGTATTGGGAGTACAAATAATTGTATTGGGAGTGGAAATAACTGTATTGGTAGTGTAAATAATTGTATCTGGAGTGGAAATAACTGTATTGGGAGTGACAATAATTGTACTGAGAGCTGAAATAAATGTATTTGGAGAGAAATAATTGTATTGTGAGTGGAAATAACTGTATGGTGAGTGGAAATAACTGCATTGGGAGTGTTAATAATTGTATCTGGAGTGGAAATAACTGTTATGGGAGTGTAAATAATTGTATTGGGATCGGAAAAACTGTATTGAGAGTGTAAATAATAGTATTGGAAGTGGAAATAACTGTATTGGGAGTGGAAATAATTGTATAGGGAGTTGAAATTACTGTATTGGGAGTGGAAATAATTGTATCTGGAGTGGAAATAAATGTATTGGGAGTGTAAATAATTGTATTGCGAGTTTAAATAACTGTATTGGGAGTGGAGAAAACTGTATTGGAAGTGGAAAAAACTGTATTGGGAGTGTCAATAATTGTATCTGAAGTGGAAATAACTCTATTGGGAGTTTAAATAATTGTATTGGGAGTGGAAATAACTGTATTGGAAGTGTAAATTATTGTATAGGGAGTAGAAATAACTGTATTGGGAGTGGAAATAATTGTATCTGGAGTGGAAGTAACTGTATTGGGAGTGTAAATAATTGTATTAGGATTGTGAGTTTAAATAATTGTATTGGGAGTGGAAATAACTGTATTGGGGTGGAAATAACTGTATTGGGACTGTAAATAATTGTATCTGGAGTGGAAGTAACTGTATTTGGAGTGTAAATAATTGTATTGGGAGTGCAAATAATTGTATCGGGAGTGGAAATAACTGTATTGGGAGTGTAAATAATTGTATAGGGAGTGGAAATAACTGTATTGGGAGTGGAAATAATTGTATCTGGAGTTGAAATAACTGTATTGGGAGTGTAAATAATTGTATTGGGAGTGTAAATAATTGTATTATGATTGTGAGTTTAAATAATTGTATTGGGAGTGGAAATAACTGTATTGGGGTGGAAATAACTGTATTGGGACTGTAAATAATTTTATCTGGAGTGGAAGTAACTGTATTTGGAGTGTAAATAATTGTATTGGGAGTGGAAATAACTGTATTGGGATTGTAAATAATTGTATTATGTGTGGAAATAACTGTATTGGGAGTGTAAATAACTGTATTGGGAGTGGAAATAACTGTATTGGAAGTGGAAATATCTATATTGGGAGTGTAAATAATTGTATCTGGAGTGGAAATAACTATATTGGCAGTGTAGATAATTGTATTGGGAGTGGAA
The DNA here is from genome assembly GCA_038501625.1 of Corbicula japonica. Taxonomy (NCBI): domain Eukaryota; kingdom Metazoa; phylum Mollusca; class Bivalvia; order Venerida; family Cyrenidae; genus Corbicula; species Corbicula japonica. Next base: position 7,002,093 of record JAZAYU010000028.1, read on the forward strand.
ATAACTGTTATGGGAGTGTAAATAGTTGTATTGGGAGTGGAAATAACTGTAATGAGAGTGGAAGTAACTGTATTGGGAGTGTAAATAAATGTATTGGGAGTGGAAAACTATATTGGGAGTTAAAATATATGTATTGGGATCGAAAATTACTGTATTGGAAGTGGAAATAACTGTATTGGGAGTGTAAATAATTGTATCTGGCGTGGAAATAACTCTATTGGGAGTGTAAACAATTGTATTGGGAGTGGAAATAACTGTATTGGTAGTGTAAACAATTGTATAGGGAGTGGAAATAACTGTATTGGTAGTGTGAATAATTGTATCTGTAGTGGAAATAACTCTATTGGGAGTGTTAATAATTGTATTGGGAGTGGAAATTACTGTATTGGGAGTGTAAATAATAGTATTGGGAGTGGAAAAAACTGTATTGGGAGTGTAAATAATTGTATAGGGAGTGGAAATAACTGTATTGGGAGTGAAAATAACTGTATTGGGTGCGTAAATAATTGTATCTGGAGTGGAAATAACTGTATCGGAAGTGTAAATAATTTTATTGGGAGAAGAAATAACTGTATTGGGAGTGGAAATAACTGTATTGGGAATGTAAAGAATTGTATCTGTAGTGGAAATAACTGAATTGGGAGTGTAAATAACTGTATTGGGAGTGTAAATAATTGTATCTGGAGTGGAAATAACTGCATTGGTAGTGTAAATAATTGTTTTGGGAGTTGCGAGTGGAAATAACTGTATTGGGAGTTGAAATAATTGTATTGGGAATGGAAATAACTGTATTGGGAGTGGAAATAACTTTATTGGGATAGTAAGTAATTGTATCTGGAGTGGAAATAACTGTATTGTGAGTGTAAATAATTGTATTGGGAGTGGAAAACTATATTGGGAGTTTAAATAATTGTATTGGGAGTGGAAATAACTGTATTGGAAGTGGAAATAACTGTATTGGAAGTGTAAATAATTGTATCTGGCGTGAAAATAACTCTATTGGGAGTGTAAATAATTGTATTGGGAGTGGAATAACTGTATTGGGAGTGTTAATAATTGTATAGGGATTGGAAATGACTGTATTTGGGAGAGGAAATAATTGTATTGGGAGTGTAAATAATTGTATCTGGAGTGGGAATAATTGTATTGGGAGTGGAAATAACTATATTGGGAGTGTAAATAATTATATTGGGAGTGGAAATAACAGTATTGGGTGTGTAAAAATTGTATCTAGAGTGGAAGTAACTGTATTGGGAGTGTATATAAATGTATTGGGAGTGGAAATTACTATATTGGGAGTTTAGATAACTGTATTGGGAGTGGAAAAAACTGTATTGGAAGTGGAAATAACTGTATTGGGAGTGTAAATAATTGTATTTGGAGTTGAAATAACTCTATTGGGAGTGTAAATAATTGTATTGGGAGTGGAAATAACTGTATTGGAAGTGTAAATAATTGTATAGGGAGTGGAAATAACTGTATTGGGAATGGAAATAACTGTATTGGGAGTGTAAATAATTGTATCTTGAGTGGAAATAACTGTATTGGGAGTGTAAATAATTGTATTGGGAGTGGTAATAACTGTATGGGGAGTGGAAATAACTGTATTGGGAGTTGAAATAACTGTATTGAGAGTGTAAATAATTGTATCTGGAGTGGAAATAACTGTATTGGGAGTGCAAATAATTGTATTGGGAGTGAAAAAACTGTATTGGAAGTGTAAATAATTGTATCTGGAGCGGAAATAACTCTATTGGGAGTGTAAATAATTGTATTGGGAGTGGAAATAACTGTATTGGGAGTGTAAATAATTGTATAGGGAGTGGAAATAACTGTATTGGGAGTGGAAATAATTGTATCTGGAGTGGAAATACCTGTATTGATAATGTAAATAATTGTATTGGGAGTGGAAATAACTGTATTTGGATTGGAAATAACTGTATTGGGAGTGGAAATAACTGTATTGGTAGTGTAAATAATTGTATCTGGAGTGGAAATAACTGTATTGGGAGTGACAATAATTGTACTGAGAGCAGAAATAAATGTATTTGGAGTGTAAATAATTGTATTGGGAGTGGAAATAATCGTATTGTGAGTGGAAATAACTGCATTGGGAGTGTTAATAATTGTATCTGGAGTGGAAATAACTGTTATGGGAGTGTAAATAATTGTATTGGGATCGGAAAAACTGTATTGTGTGTGTAAATAATAGTATTGGAAGTGGAAATAACTGTTTTGGGAGTAGAAATAATTGTATCTGGAGTGGAAATAACTCTATGGGGAGTGTAAATAATTGTATTGGGAGTGGAAATAACTGTATTGGGAGTGTAAATAATTGTATAGGGAGTTAAAATAACTGTACTGGGAGTGGAAATAATTGTATCTGGAGTGGAAATAACTGAATTGGGATTGTAAATAATTGTATTGGGAGTTTAAATAACTGTATTGGGAGTGGCAAAAACTGTATTGGAAGTGGAAATAACTGTATTGGGAGTGTAAATAATTGTATCTGGAGTGGAAATAACTCTATTGGGAATTTAAATAATTGTATTGGGAGTGGAAATAACTGTATTGGAAGTGTAAATAATTGTATAGGGAGTAGAAATAACTGTATTGGGAGTGGAAATAACTGTATTGGGAGTGGAAATAATTGTATCTCGAGTGGAAATAACTGTATTGGGAGTGGAAATAACTATATTGGGAGTGTAAATAATTGTATAGGGAGTGACAATAATTGTACTGAGAGCAGAAATAAATGTATTTGGAGTGTAAATAATTGTATTGGGAGTGGAAATTACTATATTGGGAGTGTAAATAATTGTATAGGTAGTGGAAATAACTGTATTGGGAGTGGAAATAATTGTATAGGGAGTGGAAATAACTGTATTGGGAGTGTAAATGATTGTATTGGGAGTGGAAATAACTGTATTTGGAGTGTAAATAATTGTATTAGGAGTGGAAATAACTGTATTGTGAGTGTAAATTACTGCATTGAGAGTGTAAATAATTGTATCTGGAGTGGAAATAACTGTATTGGGAGTGGAAATAACTGTTTTGGGAGTGTAAATAATTGTATCTGGAGTGGAAATAACTGTATTGGGAATGACAATAATTGTATTGAGAGTTGAAATAACTGTATTTGGAGTGTAAATAATTGTATTGGGAGTGGAAATAACTGTATTGTGAATGGAAATAACTGCATTGAGAGTGTAAATAATTGTATCTGGCGTGGAAATAACTGTTATGGGAGTGTAAATTATTGTATTGGGATCGGAAAAACTGTATTGGGAGTGTAAATAATTGTATTGGGAGTGGAAATAACAGTATTGTGAGTTTAAATAATTGTATTGGGAGTGGAAATAACTGTATTGGGGTGGAAATAACTATATTTCGACTGTAAATAATTGTATCTGGAGTGGAAGTAACTGTATTTGGAGTGTAAATAATTGTATTGTGAGTGGAAATAACTGTATTGGGATTGTAAATAATTGTATTATGTGTGGAAATAACTGTATTGGGAGTGGAAATAACTGTATTGGGAGTGGAAATAACTGTACTGGAAGTGAAAATAACTATATTGGGAGTGTAAATAATTGTATCTGGAGTGGAAATAACTATATTGGCAGTGTAGATAATTGTATTGGGAGTGGAAATAACTGTATTGGAAGTGTAAATAATTGTATTGGGAGTGGAAATAACTGTAATGGGAGTGGAAGTAACTGTATTGGGAGTGTAAATAAATGTATTGGGAGTGGAAAACTATATTGGGAGTTAAAAAATATGTATTGGGATTGAAAATTACTGTATTGTAAGTGGAAATAACTGTATTGGGAGTGTAAATAATTGTATCTGGCGTGGAAATAACTCTATTGGGAGTGTAAATAATTGTATTGGGAGTGGAAATAACTGTATTGGGAGAGTAAAAAATTGTATAGGGAGTGGAAATAACTGTATTTTGGAGTGGAAATAACTGTATTGGGAGTGTAAATATTGGTATCTGGTGTGGAAATAACTGTATTGGGAGTGTAAATAATTATATTGGGAATGGAAATAACTGTATTTGGAGTGTAAATAATTCTATAGGGAGTGGAAATAACTGTATTGGAAGTGGAAATATCTGTATTGGGAGTGTGAATAATTGTATCTGTAGTGGAATAACTCTATTGGGAGTGTAAATAATTGTATTGGGAGTGGAAATAACTGTATTGGGAGTGTAAATAATTGTATAGTGATTTGAAAATGAAAATAACTGTATTGGGAGTGTAAATAACTGTATTGGGAGTGTAAATAATTGTATCTGGAGAGGAAATAACTGTATCCGGAGTGTAAATAATTGTATTGGGAGTGGAAATAACTGTATTGGGAGTGTAAATAATTGTATTGGGAGTGGAATTAACTGCATTGGGAGTGGAAATAACTGTATTGGGAGTGTAAAGAATTGTATCTGTAGTGGAAATAACTGTATTGCAAGTTTAAATAACTGTATTGGGAGTTGAAATAACTGTATTTTGAGTGTAAGTAATTGTATCTGGAGTGGAAATAGCTGTATTGGAAGTGGAAATAATTGTATTGGGAGTGGAAATAACTGTATTTTGAATGGAAATACCTTTATTGGGAGTGGAAATAACTGTATTGGTAGTGTAAATAATTGTATCTGGAATGGAAATAACTGTATTGGAAGTGGAAATAATTGTATTGAGAGAAGAAATAACTGTATTGGGAGTGTAAATAATTATATTGGGGTTGGAAATAACTGTATTGGGAGTGTAGATAATTGTATCTGGAATGGAAATAACTGTATTGGGAGTGAAAATAATTGTATTGAGAGAAGAAATAACTGTATTGGGGGTGTAAATAATTGTATTGGGAGTGGAAATAACATTATTGGGAGTGGAAATAACTGCATTGGGAGTGTAAATAATTGTATTGGAAGTGGAAATAACTGTATTGGGAGTGAAAATAATTGTATTGAGAGAAGAAATAACTGTATTTGGAGTGTAAATAAATCTATTGGGAGTGGAAATAACATTATTGGGAGTGGAAATAACTGCATTGGGAGTGTAAATAATTGTTTTGGGAGAGGAAAAACTGTATTGGAAGTGTAAATAATTGTATAGGGAGTGGGAATAACTGTATTGGTAGTGGAAATATCTGTATTGGGAGTGTATATAATTGTATTGGGAGTGGAAATAACTGTATTGGGAGTGTAAATAATTTTATCTGGAGTGGAAATAACAGTATTGGGAGTGTGTATTGGGAGTGGAAATAATTGTATTGGGAGTGGAAATAACTGTATTGGGAGTGGAAATAATTGTATCTGGAGAGGAAATAACTGTATTTGGAGTGAAAAAAATTATAATTGTATTGGGAGTGGAAATAACTGTATTGGAAGTGTAAATAATTGTATTGGGAGTGGAAATAACTGTAATGGGAGTGGAAGTAACTGTATTGGGAGTGTAAATAAATGTATTGGGAGTGGAAAACTATATTGGGATTTAAAAAATATGTATTGGGATTGAAAATTACTGTATTGGAAGTGGAAATAATTGTATTGGGAGTGTAAATAATTGTATCTGGCGTGGAAATAACTCTATTGGGAGTGTAAATAATTGTATTGGGAGTGGAAATAACTGTATTGGGAGTGTAAAAAATTGTATAGGGAGTGGAAATATTGGTATCTGGTGTGGAAATAACTGTATTGGGAGTGTAAATAATTATATTGGGAATGGAAATAACTGTATTGGGAGTGTAAATAATTCTATAGGGAGTGGAAATAACTGTATTGGAAGTGGAAATATCTGTATTGGGAGTGTGAATAATTGTGTCTGTAGTGGAATAAACTCTATTGGGAGTGTAAATAATTGTATTGGGAGTGGAAATAACTGTATTGGGAGTGTAAATAATTGTATAGGGATTTGAAAATGAAAATAACTGTATTGGGAGTGTAAATAACTGTAATGGGAGTGTAAATAATTGTATCTGGAGAGGAAATAACTGTATCCGGAGTGTAAATAATTGTATTGGGAGTGGAAATAACTGTATTGGGAGTGTAAATAATTGTATCTGGAGTGGAAATAACTGTATTTGGAGTGAAAAAAATTATAATTGTATTGAGAGTGGAAATAACTGTATTGTGTGTGGAAATAACTGCATTGGGAGTGTAAATAATTGTATCTGGAGTGGAAATAGCTGTAATGGGAGTGTAAATAATTGTATTGGGAGTGGAAAAACTGTATTGGAAGTGTAAATAATTGTATTGGGAGTGGAAATAACTGTACTGGGAGTGCAAATAACTGTATTGGGAGTGCAAATAATTGTATCTGGAGTGGAAATAACTGTATTGTGAGTGTAAATAATAGTATTGGGAGTGGACATAACTGTATTGGGAGTGTAAATAATTGTATCTGGAGTGGAAATAACTGTATTTGGAGAGAAAATAATTATAATTGTATTGAGAGAGGAAATAACTGTATTGTGAGTGGAAATAACTGCATTGGGAGTGTAAATAATTGCATCTTGAGTGGAAATAGCTGTAATGGGAGTGTACATAATTGTATTCGGAGTGGAAAAACTGTATTGGAAATGTAAATAATTGGATTGGGAGTGGAAATAACTGTATTGGGAGTGCAAATAACTGTATTGGGAGTGCAAATAATTGTATCGGGAGTGGACATAACTGTATTGGGAGTGACAATAATTGTATTGAGAGTTGAAATAACTGTATTTGGAGTGTAAATAATTGTATTGGGAGTGGAAATAACTGTATTGTGAGTGGAAATAACTGCATTGAGAGTGTAAATAATTGTATCTGGCGTGGAAATAACTGTTATGGGAGTGTAAATTATTGTATTGGGATCGGAAAAAACTGTATTGGGAGTGTAAATAATTGTATTGGGAGTGGAAATAACAGAATTGTAAGTTTAAATAATTGTATTGGGAGTGGAAATAACTGTATTGGGAGTGACAATAATTGTACTGAGAGCAGAAATAAATGTATTTGGAGTGTAAATAATTGTATTGGGAGTGGAAATAACTATATTGGGAGTGTAAATAATTGTATAGGGAGTGGAAATAACTGTATTGGGAGTGGATATAATTGAATAGGGAGTGGAAATAACTGTATTGGGAGTGTAAATAATTGTATTGGGAGTGGAAATAACTGTATTTGGAGTGTAAATAATTGTATTGGGAGTGGAAATAACTGTATTGTGAGTGGAAATAACTGCATTGAGAGTGTAAATAATTGTATATGGAGTGGAAATAACTGTATTGGGATTGGAAATAACTGTTTTGGGAGTGTAAATAATTGTATCTGGAGTGGAAATAACTGTATTGGGAGTGACAATAATTGTATTGAGAGTTGAAATAACTGTATTTGGAGTGTAAATAATTGTATTGGGAGTGGAAATAACTGTATTGTGAGTGGAAATAACTGCATTGAGAGTGTAAATAATTGTATCTGGCGTGGAAATAACTGTTATGGGAGTGTGAATTATTGTATTGGGATCGGAAAAACTGTATTGGGAGTGTAAATAATTGTATTGGGAGTGGAAATAACAGTATTATAAGTTTAAATAATTGTATTGGGAGTGAAAATAACTGTATTGGGGTGGAAATAACTATATTGGGACTGTTAATAATTGTATATGGAGTGGAAGTAACTGTATTTGGAGTGTAAATAATTGTATTGGGAGTGGAAATAACTGTATTGGGATTGTAAATAATTGTATTATGTGTGGAAATAACTGTATTGGGTGTGGAAATAACTGTATTGGGAGTGGAAATAACTGTACTGGAAGTGGAAATAACTATATTGGGAGTGTAAATAATTGTATCTGGAGTGGTAATAACTATATTGGCAGTGTAGATAATTGTATTGGGAGTGGAAATAACTGTATTGGAAGTGTAAATTATTGTATTGGGAGTGGAAATAACTGTAATGGGAATGGAAGTAACTGTATTGGGAGTGTAAATAAATGTATTGGGAGTGGAAAACTATATTGGGAGTTAAAAAATATGTATTGGGATTGAGAATTACTGTATTGGAAGTGGAAATAACTGTATTGGGAGTGTAAATAATTGTATCTGGCGTGGAAATAACTCTATTGGGAGTGTAAATAATTGTATTGGGAGTGGAAATAACTGTATTTGGAGTGTAAAAAATTGTATAGGGAGTGGAAATAACTGTATTTTGGAGTGGAAATAACTGTATTGGGAGTGTAAATATTGGTATCTGGTGTGGAAATAACTGTATTGGGAGTGTAAATAATTATATTGGGAATGGAAATAACTGTATAGGGAGTGTAAATAATTGTATTGGGAGTGGAATTAACTGCATTGGGAGTGGAAATAACTGTATTGGGAGTGTAAAGAATTGTATCTGTAGAGGAAATAACTGTATTGGGAGTTTAAATAACTGTATTGGGAGTTGAAATAACTGTATTGTGAGTGTAAGTAATTGTATCTGGAGTGGAAATAGCTGTATTGGAAGTGGAAATAATTGTATTGGGAGTGGAAATAACTGTATTGGGAATGGAAATACCTTTATTGGGAGGGGAAATAACTGTATTGGGAGTGTAAATAATTGTATCTGGAATGGAAATAACTGTACTGGGAGTGGAAATAATTGTATTGAGAGAAGAAATAACTGTATTGGGAGTGTAAATAATTATATTGGGGTTGGAAATAACTGTATTGGGAGTGTAGATAATTGTATCTGGAATGGAAATAACTGTATTGGGAGTGAAAATATTTGTATTGAGAGAAGAAATAACTGTATTGGTGGTGTAAATAATTGTATTGGGAGTGAAAATAACATTATTGGGAGTGGAAATATCTGCATTGGGAGTGTAAATAATTGTATTGGAAGTGGAAATAACTGTATTGGGAGTGTAAATAATTGTATCTGGAGTGGAAATAACTGTATTTGGAGTGAAAATAATTATAATTGTATTGAGAGTGGAAATAACTGTATTGTGTGTGGAAATAACTGCATTGGGAGTGTAAATAATTGTATCTGGAGTGGAAATAGCTGTAATGGGAGTGTAAATAATTGTATTGGGAGTGGAAAAACTGTATTGGAGTGTAAATAATTGTATTGGGAGTGGAAATAACTGTACTGGGAGTGCAAATAACTGTATTGGGAGTGCAAATAATTGTATCTGGAGTGGAAATAACTGTATTGTGAGTGTAAATAATAGTATTGGGAGTGGAAATAACTGTATTGGGAGTGTAAATAATTGTATCTGGAGTGGAAATAACTGTATTTGGAGTGAAAATAATTATAATTGTATTGAGAGAGGAAATAACTGTATTTTGAGTGGAAATAACTGCATTGGGAGTGTTAATAATTGTATCTGGAGTGGAAATAGCTGTAATGGGAGTGTAAATAATTGTATTCGGAGTGGAAAAACTGTATTGGAAATGTAAATAATTGTATTGGGAGTGGAAATAACTGTATTGGGAGTGCAAATAACTGTATTGGGATTGTAAATAATTGTATCTGGAGTGGAAATAACTGTATTGTGAATGTAAATAATAGTATTGGGAGTGGAAATAACTGTATTGGGAGTGCAAATAATTGTATCTGGAGTGGAAATAACTGTATTGTGAGTGTAAATAATAGTATTGGGAGTGGAAATAACTGTATTGGGAGTGTGAATAATTGTACTGGAAGTGGAAATAATTGTATTGGGAATGTAAATAATTGTATGTGGAATGGAAATAACTGTATTGGGAGTGAAAATAGTTGTATTGAGAGTGGAAATAACTATATTGGGAGTGTAAATAATTGTATTGGGAGTGGAAATAACTATATTTGGGAGTGTAAATAACTGTATTGGGAGTGTAAATAATTGTATCTGGCGTGGAAATAACTCTAATAGGAGTTTAAATAATTGTATTGGGAGTGGAAATAACTGTATTGGGAGTGCAAATAATTGTATAGGGAGTGGAAAAAACTGTATTTGGGAGTGGAAATAACTGTATTGGGAGTGTAAATATTGGTATCTGGAGTGGAAATAACTGTATTGGGAGTGTAAATAATTGTATAGGGAGTGGGAATAACTGTATTGGTAGTGGAAGTATCTGTATTGGGAGTGTATATAATTGTATTGGGAGTGGCATAACTGTATTGGGAGTGTAAATAATTGTATCTGGAGTGGAAATAACTGTATTGGGAGTGTGTATTGGGAGTGGAAATAATTGTATTGGGAGTGAAAATAACTGTATTGGGAGTGTAAATAATTGTATCTGGAGTGGAAATAACTGTATTGGGAGTGAAAATAATTATAATTGTATTGAGAGTGGAAATAACTGTATTGTGAGTGGAAATAACTGCATTGGGAGTGTAAATAATTGTATCTGGAGTGGAAATAACTGTAATGGGAGTGTAAATAATTGTATTGCTAGTGGAAATAACTGTATTGGGAGTAAAAATAACTTTATTGGGAGTGTAAATAATTGTATCTGGAGTGGAAATAACTGTATTGGGAGTGTAAATAATTGTATTGGGAGTGGAAATAACTGTATTGGGAGTGTAAATAATTGTATTGGGAGTGGAAATAACTGTATTGGGAGTGGAAATAAATGTATTGGGAGTGGAAATAACAGTATTGGGAGTGTAAAAAATTGTATCTAGAGAGGAAGTAACTGTATTGGGAATGTAAATAAATGTATTGGGAGTGGAAAACTATATTGGGAGTTTAAAAAATTGTATTGGGAGTGGAAATTACTGTATTGGAAATGGAAATAACTGTATTGGGAGTGTAAATAATTGTATCTGGCGTGGAAATAACTCTAATGGGATTGTAAATAATTGTATTGGGAGTGGAAATAACTGTATTGGGAGTGCAAATAATTGTATAGGGAGTGGAAAATAACTGTATTTGGGAGTGGATATAACTGTATTGGGAGTGTAAATATTGGTATCTGGAGTGGAAATAACTGTATTGGGAGCGTAAATATTTGTATTGGGAGTGGAAATAACTGTATAGGTAGTGTAAATAATGATATTGAGAGTGGAAATAACTGTATTGGGAGTGTAAATAATTCTATTGGGAGTGGAAATAACTGTATTGGGAGTGGAAATAACTGTATTGGGAGTGTAAACAATTGTATCTGTAGTGGAAATAACTCTATTGGGAGGAGTGTAAATAATGTATTGGGAGTGGAAATAACTGTATTGGGAGTGTAAATAATAGTATTGGGAGTGGAAAAAAATGTATTGGGAGTGTAAATAATTGTATAGGGAGTGGAAATAACTGTATTGGGGGTGGAAATAACTGTATTGGGAGTGTAAAAAATTGTATCTGGAGTGGAAATAACTGTATTGGGAGTGTAAATAACTGTAATGAAAGAAGAAATAACTGTATTGGGAGTGTAAATTATTGTATTGGGAGTGGAAATATAATTATTGGGAGTGGAAATAACTGAATTGGGATTGTAAATAATTGTATTGGGGGTGGAAAAACTGTATTGGAAGTGTAAAAAATTGTATACGGAGTGGGAATAACTATATTGGTAGTGGAAATAATTGTATCTGGAGTGGAAATAACTGTATTGGGAGTGTGTATTGGGAGTGGAAATAATTGTATTGGGAGTGGAAATAACTGTATTGGGAGTGTAAATAACTGTATCAGGAGGGGAAATAACTGTATTGGGAGTGAAAATAATTATAATTGTATTGAGAGTGGAAATAACTGTATTGTGAGTGGAAATAACTGCTATTGGGAGTGTAAATATTGGTATCTGGAGTGGAAATAACTGTATTGGGAGCGTAAATATTTGTATTGGGAGTGGAAATAACTGTATAGGTAGTGTAAATAATGATATTGAGAGTGGAAATAACTGTATTGGGAGTGTAAATAATTCTATTGGGAGTGGAAATAACTGTATTGGGAGTGGAAATAACTGTATTGGGAGTGTAAACAATTGTATCTGTAGTGGAAATAACTCTATTGGGAGGAGTGTAAATAATGTATTGGGAGTGGAAATAACTGTATTGGGAGTGTAAATAATAGTATTGGGAGTGGAAAAAACTGTATTGGGAGTGTAAATAATTGTATAGGGAGTGGAAATAACTGTATTGGGGGTGGAAATAACTGTATTGGGAGTGTAAAAAATTGTATCTGGAGTGGAAATAACTGTATTGGGAGTGTAAATAACTGTAATGAAAGAAGAAATAACTGTATTGGGAGTGTAAATTATTGTATTGGGAGTGGAAATATAATTATTGGGAGTGGAAATAACTGAATTGGGATTGTAAATAATTGTATTGGGGGTGGAAAAACTGTATTGGAAGTGTAAAAAATTGTATACGGAGTGGGAATAACTATATTGGTAGTGGAAATATCTGTATTGGGAGTGTAAATAATTGTATTGGGAGTGGAAATAACTGTATTGGGAGTGTAAATAATTGTATCTGGAATGGAAATAACTGTATTGGGAGTGTGTATTGGGAGTGGAAATAATTGTATTGGGAGTGGAAATAACTGTATTGGGAGTGTAAATAACTGTATCAGAAGGGGAAATAACTGTATTGGGAGTGAAAATAATTATAATTGTATTGAGAGTGGAAATAACTGTATTGTGAGTGGAAATAACTGCATTGGGAGTGTAAATAATTGTATCTGGAGTGGAAATAACTGTAATGGGAGTGTAAATAATTGTATTGGGAATGGAAATAGCTGTATTGGGAGTGGAAATAACTTTATTAGGAGTGTAAATAATTGTATCTGGAGTGGAAATAACTGTATTGGGAGTGTGTATTGGGAGTGGAAATAATTGTATTGGGAGTGAAAATAACTGTATTGGGAGAGTAAATAATTGTATCTGGAGTGGAAATAACTGTATTGGGAGTGAAAATAATTATAATTGTATTGAGAGTGGAAATAATTGTATTGTGAGTGGAAATAACTGCATTGGGAGTGTAAATAATTGTATCTGGAGTGGAAATAACTGTAATGGGAGTGTAAATAATTGTATTGCTAGTGGAAATAACTGTATTGGGAGTGGAAATAACTTTATTGGGAGTGTAAATAATTGTATCTGGAGTGTAAATAACTGTATTGGGAGTGTAAATAATTGTATTGGGAGTGGAAATAACTGTATTGGGAGTGGAAATAAATGTATTGGGAGTGTACATTATTGTATTGGGAGTGGAAATAACTGTATTGGGAGTGGAAATAACAGTATTGGGAGTGTAAAAAATTGTATCTAGAGAGGAAGTAACTGTTTTGGGAATGTAAATAAATGTATTGGGAGTGGAAAACTATATTGGGAGTTTAAAAAATTGTATTGGGAGTGGAAATTACTGTATTGGAAATGGAAATAACTGTATTGGGAGTGTAAATAATTGTATCTGGCGTGGAAATAACTCTAATGGGATTGTAAGTAATTGTATTGGGAGTGGAAATAACTGTATTGGGAGTGCAAATAATTGTATAGGGAGTGGAAAATAACTGTATTTGGGAGTGGATATAACTGTATTGGGAGTGTAAATATTGGTATCTGGAGTGGAAATAACTGTATTGGGAGCGTAAATATTTGTATTGGGAGTGGAAATAACTGTATAGGTAGTGTAAATAATGATATTGAGAGTGGAAATAACTGTATTGGGAGTGTAAATAATTCTATTGGGAGTGGAAATAACTGTATTGGAAGTGGAAATTACTGTATTGGGAGTGTAAATAATTGTATCTGTAGTGGAAATAACTCTATTGGGAGGAGTGTAAATAATGTATTGGGAGTGGAAATAACTGTATTGGGAGTGTAAATAATAGTATTGGGAGTGGAAAAAACTGTATTGGGAGTGTAAATAATTGTATAGGGAGTGGAAATAACTGTATTGGGGGTGGAAATAACTGTATTGGGAGTGTAAAAAATTGTATCTGGAGTGGAAATAACTGTATTGGGAGTGTAAATAACTGTAATGAAAGAAGAAATAACTGTATTGGGAGTGTAAATTATTGTATTGGGAGTGGAAATATAATTATTGGGAGTGGAAATAACTGAATTGGGATTGTAAATAATTGTATTGGGGGTGGAAAAACTGTATTGGAAGTGTAAAAAATTGTATACGGAGTGGGAATAACTATATTGGTAGTGGAAATATCTGTATTGGGAGTGTAAATAATTGTATTGGGAGTGGAAATAACTGTATTGGGAGTGTAAATAATTGTATCTGGAGTGGAAATAACTGTATTGGGAGTGTGTATTGGGAGTGGAAATAATTGTATTGGGAGTGGAAATAACTGTATTGGGAGTGTAAATAACTGTATCAGGAGGGGAAATAACTGTATTGGGAGTGAAAATAATTATAATTGTATTGAGAGTGGAAATAACAGTATTGTGAGTGGAAATAACTGCATTGGGAGTGTAAATAATTGTATCTGGAGTGGAAATAACTGTAATGGGAGTGTAAATAATTGTATTGGGAATGGAAATAGCTGTATTGGGAGTGGAAATAGCTTTATTAGGAGTGTAAATAATTGTATCTGGAGTAGAAATAACTGTATTGGAGTGTAAATAATTGTATTGGGGGTGGAAATAACTGTATTGGGAGTGGAAATAACTGTATTGGGAATGTAAATAAATGTATTGGGAGTGGAAAACTATATTGAGAGTTTAAATAATTGTATTGGGAGTGGAAATTACTCTATTGGAAGTGGAAATAACTGTATTGGGAGTGTAAATAATTGTATCTTGCCTGGAAGTATCTCTAATGGGAGTGTAAATAATTGTATTGGGAGTGGAAATAACTGTATTGGGAGTGTAAACAATTGTATAGGGAGTGGAAATAACTATATTTGGGAGTGGAAATAACTGTATTGGGAGTGTAAATATTGGTATCTGGAGTGGAAATAACTGTATTGGGAGTGTAAATAATTGTATTGGGAGTGGAAATAACTGTATAGGGAGTTTAATTAATTATATTGGGAGTGGAAATAACTGTATTGCGAGTGGAAATAGCTGTATAGGGAGTTTAAATAATTATATTGGGAGTGGAAATAACTGTATTGGGAGTGTAAATAATTCTATTGGGAGGGGAAATAACTGTATTGGAAGTGGAAATAACTGTATTGGGAGTGTAAATAATTGAATCTGTAGTGGAAATAACTCTATTGGTAGTGTAAATAATTGTTTTGGGAGTGGAAATAACTGTATTGGGAGTGTGAATTATAGTATTGGGAGTGGACAAAAACTGTATTGGGAGTGTAAATAATTGTATAGGGAGTGGAAATTACTGTATTGGGAGTGGAAATAACTGTATTGGGAGTGCAAATAATTGTATCTGGAGTGGAAATAACTGTATCGGGAGTATAAATAATTGTATTGGGAGTGGAAATAACTGTTTTGGGAGTGTAAATAATTGTATTGGGAGTGGAAATAACTGTATTGGAAGTGGAAATAACTGTATCGGGAGTGTAAATAACTGTATTGGGAGTGAAAATAACTGTATTGGGAGTGGAAATAACTGTATTTGGATAGTAAATAATTGTATCTGGAGTGGAAATATCTGTTTTGGCAGTGTAAATAATTGTATTGAGAGTTGCGAGTGGAAATAACTGTTTTGGGCGTGGAAATAATTGTATTGGGAGTGGAAATAACTGTATTGGGAATGGAAATAACTTTTTTGGGAGTGTAAATAATTGTATCTGGAGTGGGAATAACTGTTATGTGAGTGTAAATATTTGTATTGTGAGTGGAAATACCTGTTTTGGGAGTGGAAAAAACTGTAATAGGAGATTAAATAATTGTATCTGGAATGGAAATAACTGTATCGGGAGTGAAAATAATTGTATTGAGAGAAGAAATAACTGTATTGGGAGTTTAAATAATGTATTGGGAGTGGAAATAACATTATTGGGAGTGGAAACAACTGCATTGGGAGTGTAAATAATTGTATTGGGAGTGGAAAAACTGTATTGGAAGTGTAAATAATTGTATAGGGAGTGGGAATAACTGTATTGGGAGTGGAAATATCTGTATTGGCAGTGTAAATAATTGTATCTGGAGTGGAAATAACTGTATTGGAATTTTAAATAATTGTATTGGGAGTGGAAATAACTGTATTGGGAGTGTAAATAATTGCATCTGGAGTGGAAATAACTGTATTGTGAGTGGAAATAACTGTATTGGGAGTGTAAAAAACTGTATCTGGAGTGGAAATAACGGTATTGGGAGTGGTAATAACTGTATTGGGAGTGGATATAACTGTATTGGGAGTTTAAATAATTGTATCTGGAGTGGAAATAACTGTATTGGGAGTGTGTATTGGGAGTGGAGAAAATTGTATTGGGAGTGGAAATAACTGTATTGAGAGTGTAAATAATTATATCTGGAGTGGAAATAAATGTATTGGGAGTGAAAATAATTATAATTGTATTGAGAGTGGAAATAACTGTATTGGGAGTGTAAATAATTGTATTGGGAATGGAAATAACTGTATTGTTATTGGAAATAACTGCATTGGGAGTGTAAATAACTGTATCTGGAGTGGAAATAACTGTAATGGGAGTGTAAATAATTGTACTGGGAGTGGAAATAACTGTATTGGGAGTGGAAATAACTGTATTGGGAGTGAAAATAATTGAATTGAGAGTGGAAATAACTGTATTGGGAGTGATAATAATATTATTGGGAGTGGAAATAACTCTATTTGGAGTGGAAATAACTGCATTGGGAGTGTAAATAATTGTATCTGGAGTGGACATAAATGTAATGGGACTTTGAATAATTGTATTGGGAGTGGAGAAACTGTATTGGAAGTGTAAATAATTGTATTGGGAGTGGAAATAACTGTATTGGGAGTGGAAATAACTGTATTGGGAATGTAATTTATTGTATCTGGAGTGGATATAACTGTATTGGGAGTGTAAATAATAGTATTGGGAGTGTAAATAATAGTATTGGGAGTGGAAATAACTGTATTGGGAGTGTAAATAATTGTATTGGAAGTGGAAATCGCTGTATTGGGATGGAAATATCTGTATTGGGAGTGTAAAAAAATGTATTAGGATTGGAATTAACTGTATTGGGAGTGTAAATAATTGTATTTGGAGTGGAAATAACTGTATTGGGAGTGTACATAATTGTATTGAGAGTGGAAATAACTGTATTGGGAGTGGAAATAACAGTATTGGGTCTGTAAATAATTGTATCTATAGTGAAGTAACTGTATTGAGAGTTTAAATAATAATAATTGTATTGGAAGTGGAAATCGCTGTATTGGGATGGAAATATCTGTATTGGGAGTGTAAAAAAATGTATTAGGATTGGAATTAACTGTATTGGGAGTGTAAATAATTGTATTTGGAGTGGAAATAACTGTATTGGGAGTGTACATAATTGTATTGAGAGTGGAAATAACTATATTGGGAGTGGAAATAACTGTATTGGGAGTGTAAATATTTGTATCTGGAGTGGAAATTACTGTATTGGGAGTGTAAATAATTGTATCTGGAGTGGAAATAACTGTATTTGGAGTGAAAATAATTATAATTGTATTGAGAGTGGAAATAACTGTATTGTGTGTGGAAATAACTGCATTGGGAGTGTAAATAATTGTATCTGGAGTGGAAATAGCTGTAATGGGAGTGTAAATAATTGTATTGGGAGTGGAAATAACTGTATTGGGAGTGGAAATAACTGTATTGGGAGTGTAAAGGATTGTATCTGGAGTGGAAATAACTGTATTGGGAGTGTAAAAAAGTGTATTGGGAGTGGAAATAACTGTATAGGGAGTGTAAATAATTGTATCTGGAGTGGAAATAACTGTGTTGGGAGTGCAAATAATTGTATTGGGAGTGGAAATAATTGTATTGGGAGTGGAAATAACTGTATTGGGAGTGTAAATAATTGTATCTGGAGCGGAAATAACTGTATTGGGAGTGAAAATAATTGTATTGAGAGTTGAAATAACTGTATTGGGAGTGTTAATAATTGTATTGGGAGTGGAAATAACTGTATTGTGAGTGGAAATAATTGTTTTGGGAATGGAAAAACTGTATTGGAAGTGTAAAAAATTGTATTGGGAGTGGAAGTAACTGTATTGGGAGTGGAAATAACTGTATTGGGAGTGTAAATAATTGTATCTGGAGTGGAAATAGCAGTATTGGGAGTGTAAATGATTGTATCTGGAGTGGAAGTAACTGTAATGGGAGTGTAATTAATTGTATTGGGAATGGAAAAACAGTATTGGAAGTGTAAATAATTGTATTGAGAGTGGAAATAACTGTATTGGGAGGGGAAAATACTGTATTGGTAGTGTAAATAATTGTATCTAGACTGGAAATAACTTTATTGGGAGTGTAAATAACAGTATTGGGAGTGGAAATAACTGTATTGGGAGTGTAAATAATTGTATTGGAAGTGGAAATAGCTGTATTGGTAGTGGAAATAACTGTATTGGAAGTGTAAAAATTTGTATTGGGAGTGGAAATAAGTGTATTGGGAGTGTTAATAATTGTATTGGGAGTGGAAATAACTGTATTGGAAGTGGAAATAACTGTATTGGGTGTGTAAATAATTATATCTGGAGTGGAAATAACTGTATTGGGAGTGTACATAATTTTATTGGGAGTGGAAATAACTGTATTGGGAGTGGAAATAACTGTATTGGGATTGTAGAAAATTGTATCTAGAGTGGAAGTAACTGTATTGGGAGTGTAAATAAATGTATTGTTAGTGGAAATAACTAATGGGAGTTTAAATAGTTGAATTGGGAGTGGGAATAACTGTATTGGAAGTGGAAATAACTGTATTGGGAGTGTAAATAATTGTATCTGGAGTGGAAATAACATATTGCGAATGTAAATAATTGTATTGGGAGTGGAAATAACTGTATTGGAACTCGAAATAACTGTATTGGGAGTGTAAATAATTGTATCTGGAGTAGAAATAACTGTATTGGGAGCGAAAATAATTGTATTGAGATTGGAAATAACTGTATTGGGAGTGTAAATAATTGTATTAAGGGTGTTAATAATTGTATTGGGAGTGGAAATAACTGTATTGTGAGTGAAAAAATTTGTTTTGGGAGCGGAAAAACTGTATTGGAAGTGTAAATAATTGTATTGTGACTGGAAGTAACTTTATTGGGAGTGGAAATAACTGTATTGGGAGTGTAAATAATTGTATCTGGAGTTGAAATAACATTATAGTGAGTGGAAATAACTGCATTGGGAGTGTAAATAATTGTATCTGGTGTGGAAATAACTGTAATGGGAGTGCAAAAAATAGTTTTGGGAGTGGAAATAACTGTATTGGGAGTGGAAATAACTGTATTGGGAGTGAAAATAATTGTATCTGGAGTGGAAATAACTGTATTGGGAGTGTAAATAATAGTATTGAGAGTGGAAATAACTGTATTGGGAGTGGAATTAATTGTATTGGGAGTGGAAATAACTGTATTGGGAGTGGAAATAATTGTATTGGGAGTGGAATTAACTGTATTGTGAGTTTAAATAATTGTATTGGGAGTGGAAATAACTGTATTGGGGTGGAAATTACTGTATTGGAACTGTAAATATTTGTATATGGAGTGGAAGTAACTGTATTTGCAGTGTAAATAATGGTATTGGGAGTGGAAATAACTGTATTGGGAGTGGAAATAATTATATTGTGTATGGAAATAACTGTATTGGGAATGGAAATAACTGTTTTGGGAGTGTAAAAACTTATATCTGGAATGGAAAAAACTGTATTGGGAGTGGTAAAATCTGTATTGGGAGTCGAAATAACTGTATTGGGAGTGTAAATATCTGTATCTGGAGTGGAAATAACTGTATTGGGAGTGTAAACAATTGTATTGGGATTGGAAATAACTGTATTGGGAGTGTAAATAATTGTATTTGGTTTGGAAATAACTGTATTGGGAGTGGAAACAACTTTATTGGGAGTGTAAATAATTGTATTGGGAGTGGAAATAACTGTATTGGGAGTGTAAATAATTGTATTGGGAGTGGAAATAACTGCACTTGGAGTGGAAATAGCAGTATTGGGAGTGTAAATAATTGTATCTGGAGTGGAAGTAACTGTAATGGGAGTGTAATTAATTGTATTGGGAATGGAAAAACAGTATTGGAAGTGTAAATAATTGTATTGAGAGTTGAAATAACTGTATTGGGAGTGGAAATAACTGTATTGGGAGTGTAAATAATTGTATCTAGAGTGGAAATAACTGTATTGGGAGTGTAAATAATAGTATTGGGTGTGGAAATAACTGTATTGGGAGTGTAAATGATTGTATTGGAAGTGGAAATAGCTGTATTGGGAGTGGAAATAACTGAATTGGAAGTGTAAAAAATTGTATTGGGAGTGGAAATAAGTGTATTGGGAGTGTAAATAATTGTATTCGGAGTGGAAATAACTGTATTGGGAGTGGAAATAACTGTATTGGGTGTGTAAATAATTGTATCTGGATTGGAAATAACTGTATTGGGAGTGTACATAATTGTATTGGGAGTGGAAATAACTGTATTGGGAGTGGAAATAACTGTATTGGGATTGTAGAAAATTGTATCTAGAGTGGAAGTTACTGTATTTGGAGTGTAATAAATGTATTGGGAGTGGAAGTAACTGTATTGGGAGTGTAAATAAATGTATTGGGAGTGGAAATAACTATATTGGGAGTTTAAATAATTGAATTGGGAGTGGAAATAACTGTATTGGAAGTGGAAATTACTGTATTGGGAGTGTAAATAATTGTATTCGGAGTGGAAATAACTGTATTGGGAGTGGAAATAACTGTATTGGGTGTGTAAATAATTGTATCTGGATTGGAAATAACTGTATTGGGAGTGTACATAATTGTATTGGGAGTGGAAATAACTGTATTGGGAGTGGAAATAACTGTATTGGGATTGTAGAAAATTGTATCTAGAGTGGAAGTTACTGTATTTGGAGTGTAATAAATGTATTGGGAGTGGAAATACTGTATTGGGAGTGGAAATAACTGTATTGGTATTTGAAATAATTGTATTGGTAGTGCATATAACTGTATCGGGAGTGGAAATAATTGTAATGGGAGTGGAAATAACTGTATTGGGTGTTTTAATAATTGTATTGGGAGTGGAAATAACTGTATTGGGGTAGAAAATAACTATATTGGGACTTTAAATAATTGTATCTGGAGTGGAAGTAACTGTATTGGGA
Source organism: Corbicula japonica (assembly GCA_038501625.1). Taxonomy (NCBI): domain Eukaryota; kingdom Metazoa; phylum Mollusca; class Bivalvia; order Venerida; family Cyrenidae; genus Corbicula; species Corbicula japonica. Next base: position 7,023,249 of record JAZAYU010000028.1, read on the forward strand.
GTGGTAATAACTGTATTGGGAGGATTCTAGTATTTTAACTCCGGATACAATTTTTTCACATCCGGATACAATTACTTACACTCCGGATAAACTTATTTACCCTCCGGATACAATTATTTTCACTGCCTATACCAGTATTTACATTGTTAATAGCCTTATGTGCACTACCAATACCGTAATTGCCACTCCCAATAATATTATTTTAACTCCAAAAAACATTTTTTCCCATCCGGATACAATTATTTACACGCCGGATACACTTATTTACTCGCCGGATACAATTATTTTCACTGCCTATACCAGTATTTACACTGTTAATAGCCTTATGTGCACTACCAATACCATTATTGCCACTCCCAATACTATTATTTTAACTCCGCATACAATTGTTCCCATACGGATTCAATTATTTACACGCCGGATACACTTATTTACCCGCAGGATACAATTATTTTCACTGCCTATACCTATATTTACACTGTTAATAGCCTTATGTGCACTACCAATACCGTTATTGCCACTCCCAAAACTATTATTTTAACTCCGAATACAATTTTTACCCATCCGGACACAATTATTTACACGCCGGATACACTTATTTACCCGCCGGATACAATTATTTTCACTGCCTATTCCAGTATTTACACTGTTAATAGCCTTATGTGCACTACCAATACCGTTATTGCCAATCCAAATACTATTATTTTAACAACGGATACATTTTTTTCCCATCCGGATACAATTATTTACACTCCGGACACACTTATTTACCCGCTGGAAACAATTATTTTCACTGCCAATACCAGCATTTACACTGTTAATAGCCTTTTTTGCACTTCCAGTACCGTTATTGCCACTCCCGATACAATTATTTTAACTCCGGATACAATTTTTCCCCATCCGGATACATTTATTTACACGCCGGATACACTTATTTACCCGCCGGATACAATTATTTTCACTGCCTATACCAGTATTTACTCTGTAAATAGCCTTATGTGCACTACCAATACCGTTATTGCCACACCCAATACTATTATTTTAACTCCGGATACAATTTTTTTCCCATCCGGATACAATTATTTACACGCCGGATAAACTTATTTACCCGCCGGATACAAATATTTTCACTGCCTATACCAGTATTTACACTGTTAATAACCTTATGTGCACTACCAATACCGTTATTGCCACTCCCAATACTATTATTTTAACTCCGGATACAATTTTTCCCAACCGGATACAATAATTTACACGCCGGATACACTTATTTACCCGCCGGATACAATCATTTTCACTGCCTATACCAGTATTTACATTGTTAATAGCCTTATGTGCACTACCAATACCGTTATTGCCACTCCCAATACCCAATACTATTATTTTAACTCCGGATACATTTTTTTCCCATCCGGATACAATTATTTACACGCCGGATACACTTATTTACCCGCCGGATACAATTATTTTCACTGCCAATACCAGTATTTACACTGTTAATAGCCTTATGTGCACTACCAATACCGTTATTCCACTCCCAATAGTATTATTTTAACTCCGGATACAATTTTTTCCCATCCGGATACAATTACTTACACGCCGGATACACTTATTTACCCGCCGGATACAATTATTTTCACTGCCAATACCAGTATTTACACTGTTAATAGCCTTATGTGCACTATCAATACCGTTACTGCCACTCCCAATACTATTATTTTAACTCCAGATACAATTTTTTCCCCATCCGGATACAATTATTTACACGCCGGATACACATATTTACCCGCCGGATACAATTATTTTCACTGCCTATACCAGTATTTACACTGTTAATAGCCTTATGTGCACTACCAATACCGTTATTGCCACACCCAATACTATTTTTTTAACTCCGGATACAATTTTTTCCCATCCGGATACAATTATTTACACGCCGGATACACTTATTTACCCGCCGGATACAATTATTTTCACTGCCTATACCAGTATTTACACTGTTAATAGCCTTATGTGCACTACCAATACCGTTATTGCCACTCCCAATACTATAATTGTCACTCCGGATACAATTTTTTCCCATCCGGATACAATTATTTACACGCCGGATACACTTATTTACCCGCCGGATACAATTATTTTCACTGCCTATACCAGTATTTACACTGTTAATAGCCTTATGTGCGCTACCAATACCGTAATTGCCACTCCCAATACTTTTATTTTAACTCCGGATAAAATTTTTCCCATCCGGATACAATTATTTACACGCCGGATACACTTATTTACCCGCCGGATACAATTATTTTCACTGTCTATACCAGTATTTACACTGTTAATAGTCTAATTTGCACTACCAATACCGTTATTGGCTATCCCAATACTATTATTTTAACTCCGGATACAATTTTTTTCCCATCCGGATACAATTATTTACACGCCGGATACACTTATTTACCCGCCGGATACAATTATTTTCACCGCCTTTACCAGTATTCACACTGTTAATAGCCTTATGTGCACTACCAATACCGTTATTGCCACTTCCAATACCATTATTTTAACTCCGGATACAATTTTTTCCATCCGGATTCAAATACTTACACGTCGGATACACGTATTTTCCCGCCGGATACAATTATTTTCACAACCTTTACCAGTATTCACACTGTTAATAGCCTTATGTGCATTACCAATACCGTTATTGCCACTCTCAATACTATTATTTTAACTAGGGATACAATTTTTCCCCCATCCGGATACAATTATTTACACGCCGGATACACTTATTTACCCGCCGGATACAAATATTTTCACTGCCTATACCAGTATTTACACTGTTAAAAGCCTTATGGGCACTACCAATACCGTTATTGCCACTCCCAATACTATTATTTTAACACCGGATACAATTTTTCCCATCCGGATACAAATATTTACACGTCGGATACACTTATTTACCCACCGGTTACAATTATTTTCACTGCCTATACCAGTATTTACATTGTTAATATCCTTAAGTGCACTACCAATAACGTTATTGCCACTCCCAATACCCGATACTATTTTTTTAACTCCGGATACAATTTTTTCCCATCCGGATGAAATTATTTACACGCCGGATACACTTTTTTACCCGCCAGATACAAAAATTTTCACTGCCTATACCAGTATTTACACTGTTAATAGCCTTATGTGCACTACCAATACCTTTATTGCCACTCCCAATACTATTATTTTAACTCCGGATACAATTTTTTCCCATCCGCATACAATTATTTACACGCCGGATGCACTTATTTACCCGCAGGATACAATTATTTTCACTGCCTATACTAGTATTTACACTGTTAATAGTATTATTTGCACTACCAATACCGTTATTGCCACTCCCAATACCCAATACTATCATTTTAACTCCGGATACAATTATTTTCACTGCCTATACCAGTATTTACACTAATAGCCTTATGTGCACTACCAATTCCGTTATTGCCACTCCCAATACTATTATTTTAACACGGGATACAATTTTTTCCCATCCGGATACAATTATTTACACGCCAGACACACTTATTTACCTGCCTGATCCAATTATTTTTACTGACTGTACCAGTATTTACACTGTTAATAGCCTTATGTGCACTACCAATGCCGTTATTGCCACTCCCAATACTTTTATTTTAACTCCGGAAAAAATTTCTTCCCATCCGGATTCAATTATTTACACGACGGATACACTTATTTACCCGCCGGATACAAATAATTTCACTGCCTATACCAGTATTTACACTGTTAATAGCCTTATGTGCACTAACAATACAGTTATTGCCACTCCCAATACTATTATTTTAACTCCGGATACAATTTTTTCCCATTCGGATACAATTATTTACACGCCGGATACATTAATTTACCCGCCGGTTACAAGTATTTTCACTGCCTATACCAGTATTTACATTGTTAATAGCATTATGTGCACTACCAATACCGTTATTGCCACTCCCAATACCCGATACTATTATTTTAACTCCGGATACAATTTTTTTCCCATCCGGATACAATTATTAACACGCCGGATACACTTTTTTACCCGCCGGATACAATTATTTTCACTGCCTATACCAGTATTTACACTGTTAATAGCCTTATGTGCACTACCAATACTGTTATTGCCACTCCCAATACTATTATTTTAACTCCGGATACAATTTTTTTTCCAATCCGGATACAATTATTTACACGCCGGATACACTTATTTAACCACCGGATACAATTATTTTCACTGCCTATACCAGTATTTACACTGTAAATAGCCTTATGTGCACTACCAATACCGTTATAACAACTCCCAATTCTATTATTTTAACTCCGGATACAATTTTTTCCCATCCAGATACAATTATTTACACGCCGGATACCTTTATTTACCCGCCGGATACAATTATTTTCACTGCCTATACCAGTATTTACATTGTTAATAGCATTATGTGCACTACCAATACCGTTATTGCCACTCCCAATACCCGATACTATTATTTTAACTCCGGATACAATTTTTTTCCCATCCGGATACAATTATTAACACGCCGGATACACTTTTTTACCCGCCGGATACAATTATTTTCACTGCCTATACCAGTATTTACACTGCTAATAGCCTTATGTGCACTACCAGTACCGTTATTGCCACTCCCAATACTATTATTTTAACTCCGGATACAATTTTTTCCCATCCGGATACAATTATTTACACGCCGGATACACTTCTTTACCCGCCGGATACAATCATTTTCACTGCCTATACCAGTATTTACATTGTTAATAGCCTTATGTGCACAACCAATACAGTTATTGCCACTCCCAATACCCAATACTGTTATTTTTACTCCGGATACAATTTTTTTCCCATCCGGATACAATTATTTACACGCCGGATACACTTATTTACCCGCCAGATACAATTATTTTCACTGCCTATACCAGAATTTACACTGTTAATAGCCTTATGTGCACTACCAATACCGTTATTGCCACGCCCAATACTATTATTATAACTCCGGATACAATTTTTTCCCATCCGGATACAATTTTTTACACGCCGGATACACTTATTTACCCGCCGGATACAATTATTTACACGCCGGATAAACTTATTTACCCGCCGGATTCAATCATTTTCACTGCCTATACCACTATTTACACTGTTAATAGCCTTATGTGCACTACCAATACCGTTATTGCCACTCCCAATACTATTATTTTAACTCCGGATACATTTTTTTCCCATCCGTATACAATTATTTACACGCTTTAACACTTACTTACCCGCCGGATACAATTATTTTCACTGCCTATACCAGTATTTACATTGTTAATAGCCTTATGTGCACTACCAATACCGTTATTGCCACTCCCAATACCCAATATTATTATTTTAACTCCTGATACAATTTTTTTCCCATCCGGATACAATTATTTACACGCCGGATACACTTATTTACCCGCCGGATACAATTATTTTCACTGCCTATAACAGTATTTACACTGTTAATAGCCTTATGTGCACTACCAATACCGTTATTGCCACGCCCAATACTATTATTTTAACTCCGGATACAATTTTTTCCCATCCGGATACAATTTTTAACACGCCGGATACACTTATTTACCCGCCGGATACAATTATTTTCACTGCCTATACCAGTATTTACACTGTTAATAGCCTTATGTGCACTACCAATACTGTTATTGCCACTCCCAATACTATTATTTTAACTCCGGATACAATTTTTTTTCCAATCCGGATACAATTATTTACACGCCGGATACACTTATTTAACCGCCGGATACAATTATTTTCACTGCCTATACCAGTATTTACACTGTAAATAGCCTTATGTGCACTACCAATACCGTTATAACAACTCCCAATTCTATTATTTTAACTCCGGATACAATTTTTTTCCCATCCAGATACAATTATTTACACGCCGGATACCTTTATTTACCCGCCGGATACAATTATTTTCACTGCCTATACCAGTATTTACTCTGGCAATTTCCTTATATGCACTACCAATACCGTTATTGCCACTCCCAATACTATTATTTTAGCTCCGGAGACAATTTTTTTCCCATCCGGCTACAATTATTTACACGCCGGATACACTTAGTTACCCCCCGGATACATTTTTTTTCACTGCCTATACCAGTATTTACACTGTTAATAGCGTTATGTGCACTACCAATACCTTTATCGCCACTCCCAATACTATTATTTTAACTCCGGATACAATTTTTTCCCATCCTGATACACTTATTTACACGCCTGATACACTTATTTACGCGCCGGATACAATTATTTTCACTGCCTTTACCAGTATTTACACTGTAAATAGCCTTATGTGCACTACCAATACCGTTATTGCCACTCCGAAAACTATTATTTTCACTCCGGATACAATTTTTTCCCATCCGGATACACTTATTTACCCGCCGGTTACAATTATTTTCACTGCCTAAACCAATATTTACACTGTTAATAGCCTTATGTGCACTACCAATACCGTTATTGCCACTCCCAATACTATTATTTTAACTCGGGATACAATTTTATCCCATCCGGATACAATTATTTACACGCCGGATACACTTATTTACCCACCAGATACAATTATTTTCACTGCCTATACCAGTATTTACACTGTTGATAGCCTTATGTGCACTACCAGTACCGTTATAACCACTCCCAATACTATTATTGTAACTCCGGATACATTTTTTCCCATCCGGATACACTTATTTACACGCCGGATACACTTATTTACCCGTCGGATATAATTATTTTCACTGCCTATACCAGTATTTACACTAATAGCATTATTTGCACTACCAATACCGTTATTGCCACTCCCAATACTATTATCTTAACTGCGGATACAATTTTTTCCCATCCGGATACAATTATTTACACGCCGGATACACTTATTTACCCGCCGGATACAATTATTTTTACTGACTATACCATTATTTACACTGTTAATAGCTTTATGTGCACTACCAATGCCATTATTGCCACTCCAAATACTTTTATTTTTCACTCCGGATACAATTTTTCCCATCCGGATACAATCACTTACACGCCGGATACACTTATTTACCCAACCGGATACAACTATTTTCACTGCCTATACCAGTTATTACACTGCTAATAGCCTTATGTGCACTACCAATACCGTTATTGCCACTCCCAATACTATTATTTTAACTCCGGATACAAATTTTTCCGTCGGATACAATTATTTACACGCCGGATACTTTTATTTACCCGCCGGATACAATTATTTTCACTGCCTATTCCAGTATTTACACTGTTAATAGCCTTATGTGCACTACCAATACCGTTATTGCCACACCCAATACTATTATTTTAACTCCGGATACAATATTTTCCCATCCGGATACAATTATTTACACGCCGGATACACTTATTTACCCGCCGGATACAATTATTTTCACTGCCTTTACCAGTATTTACACTGTAAATAGCCTTATGTGCACTACCAATACCGTTATTGCCACTCCCAATACTATTATTTTAACTCCGGATACAATTTTTCCCATCCGGATACACTTATTTACACGCCGGATACACTTATTTACCCGCCGGATACAATTATTTTCACTGCCTATACCAGTTTTTACACTGTTAATAGCCTTATGTGCACTACCAATACCGTTATTGCCACTCCCAATACTATTATTTTAACTCCGGATGCAATTTTTTCCCATCCGGATACAATTATTTACACGCCGGATACACTTTTTTACGAGCCGGATACAATTATTTTCACTGCCTTTACCCGTATTTACACTGTTAATAGCCTTATGTGCACTACCAATACCGTTATTGCCACTCCCAATACTATTATTTTAACTCCGGATACAATGTTTTTTCCCATCCGGATAAAATTATTTACACGCCGGATACACTTATTTACCCCCCGGATACAATTATTTTCACTGCCTATACCAGTATTTACACTGTTAATAGCCTTATGTGCACTACCAATACCGTTATTACCACACCCAATACTATTATTTGAACTCCGGATACAATTTTTTCCAATCCGGATACAATTATTTACACGCCGGATACACTTATTTACCCGCCGGATACAATTATTTTCACTGCCTATACCAGTATTTACACTGTTTATAGCCTTATGTGCACTACCAATACCGTTATTGCCACTCCCAATACTATTATTTTTACTCCGGATACAATTTTTTCCCATCCGGATACAATTATTTACACGCCAGATACGATTATTTACCCGCCGGATACAATTATTTTCACTGCCTATACCAGTATCTACACTTTTAATAGCCTTATGTGCACTTCCAATACCGTTATTTCCACTCCCAATACTATTATTATTACTCCGGATACAATTTATTTTCCCATTCGGATACAATTATTTACACGCCGGATACACTTATTTACCCGCCGGATACAATTATTTTCACTGCCTTTACCAGTATTTACACTGTAAATAGCCTTATGTGCACTACCAATACCGTAATTGCCACTCCCAATACTATTATTTTAACTCCGGATACAATCTTTCCCATCCGGATACAATTATTTACACGCCGGATACACTTATTTTACCCGCCGGATACAATTATTTTCACTGCCAATACCACTATTTACACTGTTAATAGCCTTATGTGCACTACCAATACCGTTATTGCCACTCCCAATACTATTATTTTAACTCCGGATACATTTTTCCCAAACGGATACAATTATTTACACGCCGGATACACTTATTTACCCGCCGGATACAATTATTTTCACTGCCTATTCCAGTATTTACACTGTTAATAGCCTTATGTGCACTACCAATACCGTTATTGCCACTCCCAATACTTTTATTGTAACTTCGGAAACAATTTTTTCCCATCCGGATACAATTATTTACACGCCGGATACACTTATTTACCCGCCGGATACAATTATTTTCACTGCCTATACCAGTATTTACACTGTTAATAGCCTTATGTGCACTACCAATACCGTTATTGCCACTCCCAATACTATAATTTTCACTCCGGATACAATTTTTCCCATCCGGATACAATTATTTACACGCCGGATACACTTATTTACCCGCCGGATACAATTATTTTCACTGCCTTTACCAGTATTTACACTGTTAATAGCCTTATGTGCACTACCAATACCGTTATTGCCACTCCCAGTACTATTATTTTAACTCCGGATACAATTTTTTCCCATCCGGATGCAAGTATTTGCACGCCGGATACACTTTTTTACGAGCCGGATACAATTATTTTCACTGCCTATACCTGTTTTTACACTGATAATAGCCTTATGTGCACTACCAATACCGTTATTGCTACTCCCAATACTATTATTTTAATTCCGGAAACAATTTTTTCCCATCCGGAAACAATTATTTACACGCCGGATACACTTATCTTCCCGCCTGATACAATTATTTTCACTGCCTATACCAGTATTTACACTGTTAATAGCCTTATGTGCACTACCAATACCGTTATTGCCACTCCCAATACTATAATTTTCACTCCGGATACAATTTTTCCCCATCCGGATACAATTATTTACACCCCGGATACACTTATTTACCCGCCGGATACAATTATTTTCATTGCCTATACCAGTATTTACACTGTTAATAGCCTTATATGCACTACCAATACCGTTATTGCCACTCCCAATACTATTATTTTAACTCCGGATACAATTTTTTTTTCCATCCGGATACAATTATTTACACGCTTTAACACTTATTTACCCGCCGGATACAATTATTTTCACTGCCTATACCAGTATTTACATTGTTAATAGCCTTATGTGCACTACCAATACCGTTATTGCCTCTCCCAATACCCAATATTATTATTTTAACTCCTGATACAATTTTTTTCCCATCCGGATACAATTATTTACACGCCGGATACACTTATTTACCCGCCGGATACAATTATTTTCACTGCCTATAACAGTATTTACACTGTTAATAGCCTTATGTGCACTACCAATACCGTTATTGCCACGCCCAATACTATTATTTTAACTCCGGATACAATTTTTTCCCATCCGGATACAATTTTTAACACGCCGGATACACTTATTTACCCGCCGGATACAATTATTTTCACTGCCTATACCAGTATTTACACTGTTAATAGCCTTATGTGCACTACCAATACTGTTATTGCCACTCCCAATACTATTATTTTAACTCCGGATACAATTTTTTTTTCCAATCCGGATACAATTATTTACACGCCGGATACACTTATTTAACCGCCGGATACAATTATTTTCACTGCCTATACCAGTATTTACACTGTAAATAGCCTTATGTGCACTACCAATACCGTTATAACAACTCCCAATTCTATTATTTTAACTCCGGATACAATTTTTTCCCATCCAGATACAATTATTTACACGCCGGATACCTTTATTTACCCGCCGGATACAATTATTTTCACTGCCTATACCAGTATTTACTCTGGCAATATCCTTATGTGCACTACCAATACCGTTATTGCCACTCCCAATACTATTATTTTAGCTCCGGAGACAATTTTTTTCCCATCCGGCTACAATTATTTACACGCCGGATACACTTAGTTACCCGCCGGATACATTTTTTTTCACTGCCTATACCAGTATTTACACTGTTAATAGCTTTATGTGCACTACCAATACCTTTATCGCCACTCCCAATACTATTATTTTAACTCCGGATACAATTTTTTCCCATCCTGATACACTTATTTACACGCCTGATACACTTATTTACGCGCCGGATACAATAATTTTCACTGCCTTTACCAGTATTTACACTGTAAATAGCCTTATGTGCACTACCAATACCGTTATTGCCACTCCGAAAACTATTATTTTCACTCCGGATACAATTTTTTCCCATCCGGATACACTTATTTACCCGCCGGTTACAATTATTTTCACTGCCTAAACCAATATTTACACTGTTAATAGCCTTATGTGCACTACCAATACCGTTATTGCCACTCCCAATACTATTATTTTAACTCGGGATACAATTTTATCCCATCCGGATACAATTATTTACACGCCGGATACACTTATTTACCCACCAGATACAATTATTTTCACTGCCTATACCAGTATTTACACTGTTGATAGCCTTATGTGCACTACCAGTACCGTTATAACCACTCCCAATACTATTATTGTAACTCCGGATACATTTTTTCCCATCCGGATACACTTATTTACACGCCGGATACACTTATTTACCCGTCGGATATAATTATTTTCACTGCCTATACCAGTATTTACACTAATAGCATTATTTGCACTACCAATACCGTTATTGCCACTCCCAATACTATTATTTTAACTGCGGATACAATTTTTTCCCATCCGGATACAATTATTTACACGCCGGATACACTTATTTACCCGCCGGATACAATTATTTTTACTGACTATACCATTATTTACACTGTTAATAGCTTTATGTGCACTACCAATGCCATTATTGCCACTCCAAATACTTTTATTTTTCACTCCGGATACAATTTTTCCCATCCGGATACAATCACTTACACGCCGGATACACTTATTTACCCGCCGGATACAACTATTTTCACTGCCTATACCAGTTATTACACTGCTAATAGCCTTATGTGCACTACCAATACCGTTATTGCCACTCCCAATACTATTATTTTAACTCCGGATACAAATTTTTCCGTCGGATACAATTATTTACACGCCGGATACTTTTATTTACCCGCCGGATACAATTATTTTCACTGCCTATTCCAGTATTTACACTGTTAATAGCCTTATGTGCACTACCAATACCGTTATTGCCACACCCAATACTATTATTTTAACTCCGGATACAATATTTTCCCATCCGGATACAATTATTTACACGCCGGATACACTTATTTACCCGCCGGATACAATTATTTTCACTGCCTTTACCAGTATTTACACTGTAAATAGCCTTATGTGCACTACCAATACCGTTATTGCCACTCCCAATACTATTATTTTAACTCCGGATACAATTTTTCCCATCCGGATACACTTATTTACACGCCGGATACACTTATTTACCCGCCGGATACAATTATTTTCACTGCCTATACCAGTTTTTACACTGTTAATAGCCTTATGTGCACTACCAATACCGTTATTGCCACTCCCAATACTATTATTTTAACTCCGGATGCAATTTTTTCCCATCCGGATACAATTATTTACACGCCGGATACACTTTTTTACGAGCCGGATACAATTATTTTCACTGCCTCTACCCGTATTTACACTGTTAATAGCCTTATGTGCACTACCAATACCGTTATTGCCACTCCCAATACTATTATTTTAACTCCGGATACAATGTTTTTTCCCATCCGGATAAAATTATTTACACGCCGGATACACTTATTTACCCGCCGGATACAATTATTTTCACTGCCTATACCAGTATTTACACTGTTAATAGCCTTATGTGCACTACCAATACCGTTATTACCACACCCAATACTATTATTTGAACTCCGGATACAATTTTTTCCAATCCGGATACAATTATTTACACGCCGGATACACTTATTTACCCGCCGGATACAATTATTTTCACTGCCTATACCAGTATTTACACTGTTTATAGCCTTATGTGCACTACCAATACCGTTATTGCCACTCCCAATACTATTATTTTTACTCCGGATACAATTTTTTCCCATCCGGATACAATTATTTACACGCCAGATACGATTATTTACCCGCCGGATACAATTATTTTCACTGCCTATACCAGTATCTACACTTTTAATAGCCTTATGTGCACTTCCAATACGTTATTTCCACTCCCAATACTATTATTATTACTCCGGATACAATTTATTTTCCCATTCGGATACAATTATTTACACGCCGGATACACTTATTTACCCGCCGGATACAATTATTTTCACTGCCTTTACCAGTATTTACACTGTAAATAGCCTTATGTGCACTACCAATACCGTAATTGCCACTCCCAATACTATTATTTTAACTCCGGATACAATTTTTCCCATCCGGATACAATTATTTACACGCCGGATACACTTATTTTACCCGCCGGATACAATTATTTTCACTGCCAATACCACTATTTACACTGTTAATAGCCTTATGTGCACTACCAATACCGTTATTGCCACTCCCAATACTATTATTTTAACTCCGGATACATTTTTCCCAAACGGATACAATTATTTACACGCCGGATACAATTATTTTCACTGCCATATTCCAGTATTTACACTGTTAATAGCCTTATGTGCACTACCAATACCGTTATTGCCACTCCCCATACTTTTATTGTAACTTCGGAAACAATTTTTTCCCATCCGGATACAATTATTTACACGCCGGATACACTTATTTACCCGCCGGATACAATTATTTTCACTGCCTATACCAGTATTTACACTGTTAATAGCCTTATGTGCACTACCAATACCGTTATTGCCACTCCCAATACTATAATTTTCACTCCGGATACAATTTTTCCCATCCGGATACAATTATTTACACGCCGGATACACTTATTTACCCGCCGGATACAATTATTTTCACTGCCTATACCAGTATTTACACTGTTAATAGCCTTATGTGGACTACCAATACCGTTATTGCCACTCCCAGTACTATTATTTTAACTCCGGATACAATTTTTTCCCATCCGGATGCAAGTATTTGCACGCCGGATACACTTTTTTACGAGCCGGATACAATTATTTTCACTGCCTATACCTGTTTTTACACTGATAATAGCCTTATGTGCACTACCAATACCGTTATTGCCACTCCCAATACTATTATTTTAACTCCGGATACAATTTTTACCCATCCGGATACAATTATTGACACGCCGGATACACTTATTTACCCGACGGATACAATTATTTTCACTGCCTATACCAGTATTTACACTGCTAATAGCCTTATGTGCACTACCAATACCGTTATTGCTACTCCCAATACTATTATTTTAATTCCGGAAACAATTTTTTCCCATCCGGAAACAATTATTTACACGCCGGATACACTTATCTTCCCGCCTGATACAATTATTTTCACTGCCTATACCAGTATTTACACTGTTAATAGCCTTATGTGCACTACCAATACCGTTATTGCCACTCTCAATACTATAATTTTCACTCCGGATACAATTTTTCCCCATCCGGATACAATTATTTACACCCCGGATACACTTATTTACCCGCCGGATACAATTATTTTCATTGCCTATACCAGTATTTACACTGTTAATAGCCTTATATGCACTACCAATACCGTTATTGCCACTCCCAATACTATTATTTTAACTCCGGATACAATTTTTTCCCATCCGGATACAATTATTTACACGCCGGATACACTTATTAACCCGCCGGATACAATTATTTTCACTGCCTATACCAGTATTTACATTGTTAATAGGCTTATATGCACTACCAATACCGTTATTGCCACTCCCAATACTATTATTTTAACTCCGGATACAATTTTTTCCCATCCGGATACAATTATTTATACGCCGGATACACTTATTTACCCGCCGGATACAATTATTTTCACTGCCTATACCAGAATTTACACTTTTTATTGCCTTATGTGCACTACCAATACCGTTATTGCCACTCCCAATACTATTATTTTAACTCCGGATACAATTTTTTTCCGATCCGGATACAATTATTTACCCGCCGGATACACTTATTTACCAGCCGGTTACAATTATTTTCACTGCCTATACCAGTATTTACACTGTTTATAGCCTTATGTGCACTACCAATACCGTTATTGCCACTCCCAATACTATTATTTTAACTCCGGATACAATTTTTTTCCCATCCGGATACAATTATTTACACGCCGGATACTTTTATTTACCCGACGGATACAATTATTTTCACTGCCTATACCAGTATTTACACTGTTAATAGCCTTATATGCACTACACATACCGTTATTGCCACTCCCAATACTATTATTTTAACTCCGGATACAATTTTTTCCAATCCGGATACAATTATTTATACGCCGGATACACTTATTTACACGCCGGAAACAATTATTTTCACTGCCTTTACCAGTATTTACACTGTCAATAGCTTTATCTACACTACCAATACCGTTATTGCCACTCCAAATACTATTATTTTAACTCCGGATACAATTTTTTCCCATCCGGATACAATAATTCACACGCCGGATACACTTTTTTACCCTCAGGATACAATTATTTTCACTGCCTATACCAGTATTTACACTGTTTATAGCCTTATGTGCACTACCAATACCTTTATTGCCACTCCCAATACTATTATTTTAACTCCGGATACAATTTTTTCCCATCCGGATACAATTATTTACACGCCGGATAAACTTATTTTCCCGCCGGATACAATTATTTTCACTGCCAATACCAGTATTTGCACTGTTAATAGACTTATGTGCACTACCGATACAGTTATTGCCACTCCCAATACTATTATTTTAACCCCGGATACAATTTTTTCCCATCCGGATACAATTATTTACACGCCGGATACACTTATTTACCCGCCGGATACAATTATTTTCACTGCCTATACCATTATTTACACTGTTAATAGCCTTATTTGCACTACCAATACCGTTATTGCCACTCCCAAACTATTATTTTAACTCCGGATAGAATTTTTTCCCATTCGAATACAATTATTTACACGACGGATACACTTATTTACCCGCCGGATACAATTATTTTCACTGCCTATACCAGTATTAATACTGTTAATAGCCTTATGTGCACTACCAATACCGTTATTGCCACTCCCAATACTATTATTTTAACTCCGGATACAATTTTTTCCCATCCGGATACAATTATTTACACGCCGGATACACTTATTTACCCGCCGGATACAATTATTTTCACTGCCTTTACCAGTATTTACACAGTTAATAGCCTTATGTGCACTACCAATACCGTTATTGCCACTCCCAATACTATTATTTTAACTCCGGATACAATTTTTTCCCGTCCGGATACAATTGTTTACACGCCAGATATTTGATGTGAGCTTATGGCCGAAAAAACCGGCAGCCAAACCCTGTTAAAATAGAACATAAGTAGAATAAAATGACTACATTATGCCATATGAACGTGCCTTTGCAAAAATCCAATAACGGTCAAATTTGCACGGTTGTTAGAGATATTTGAGGTGAGCTTATGGCCGAAATTTCAGGGCTGTTAACCGCCGGCAACCGGCTAAACCGGCAGCCAAACCCTGTTTAAGTAGAATATAATTAGAATAAAATGACTACATGATTCCATTTGAACGTGCCTTTGCGAAAATCCAATAACGGTCAAATTTGCACGGTTGTTAGAGATATTTGAGGTGAGCTTAAGGCCGAAATTTCAGGGCTCTTGACCGCCGGCAACCGGCTAAACCGGCAGCCAAACCCTGTTAAAATAAAATATAATTAGAATAAAATGACTATATTATGCCATATGAACGTGCCTTTGCAATAATCTAATAACGGTCAAATTTGCACGGTTGTTAGAGATATTTGAGGTGAGCTTATGGCCGAAATTTCATGGGCCCTTGATCGCCAGCAACCGGCTTAACCGGCAGCCAAACCCTGTTAAAATAGAATATAATTAGAATAAAATGACTATATTATGCCATATGAACGTGCCTTTGCAAAATCCAATAACGGTCAAATTTCCACGGTTGTTAAAAATGTTTGAGGTGAGCTTATGGCCGAAATTTCAGGGCTCTTGACCTCCAGCAACCGGCTAAACCGGCAGCCAAACCCTGTTAAAATAGAATATAATTGGAATAAAATGACCACATTATGCCATATGAACGTGCCTTTGCAAAAATCCAATAACGGTCAAATTTGCACGGTTGTTAGAGATATTTGAGGTGAGCTAATGGCCGAAATTTCAGGGCTCTTGACCGCCGGCAACCGGCTAAACCGGCAGCCAAACCATTTTAAAATATACTCAACAAAAATAAAAAGTATCCACTTTCCTATCTTAAAATTTGTACAATTTTTAAACGAAAACTAAGAATTCTGTATGTGGACAACTTTGCATTTCTGTTACATGTGTATCATTGCAAAGAGAAAAAGTGTTTTTGAAAATCTGCAGCCACAACTTAGTTATCTTTTCCTTTGTTGTAATGAGGGTTCCAGGAAAAAAGTCAGTGATTCTTTGAAGTATTAACATTGATTTGAATTTAATCAATCTTTCCTTCTCTTGTGATCAATAAAATAAAATAAACATTCATCAATAAAACAAGTAGTTCTCGATAAACTACGCTAGAAAGTCCAACCATTTCCAATTACATCCCTTTAAATTGAATATGTAGTGTTTTGTAATCTATTATTTATTGTTAGTTGCCGTTGCTTAGGACTTGGTATTGAAGATTATGTTTATGAACAATTGAAATTAAAAACAACTGAGATTAACCAATTAAACACCATTCAAAGCGTACCTGATTAAATAAAAATATGTTAATGAGAATATAACCATAAAAAGTGGATACTTTTTATTTTTGTTCAGTATAGAATATAATTAGAATAAAATAACTATATTATGCCATATGAACGTGCCTTTGCAAAAATCCAATAACGGTCAAATTTGCACGGTTGTTAGAGATATTTGAGGTGAGCTTATGGCCGAAATTTCAGGGCTCTTGACCGCCGGCAACCGGCTAAACCGGCAGCCAAACCCTGTTAAAATAGAATATAATTAGAATAAAATAACTACATTATGCCATATGAACGTGCCTTTGCAAAAATCCAATAACGGCCAAATTTGCACGGTTGTTAGAGATATTTGAGGTGAGTTTATGGCCGGAATATCAGGGCTCTTGACCGCCGGCAACTGGCTAAACCGGCAGCCAAACCTTGTTAAAATAGAATATAATTAGAATAAAATGACTATATTACGCCATATGAACGTGCCTGTGCAAAAATCCAATAACAGTCAAATTTGCACCTTTGTTAGAGATATTTGAGGTGAGCTTATGGCCGAAATTTCAGCGCACTTGACCACCGGCAACCGGCTAAACCGGCAGCCAAACCCTGTTAAAATAGAATATAATTAGAATAAAATGACTACATTATGCCATATGAACGTGCCTTTGCAAAAGTCCAATAACGGTGAAACTTGCACGGTTGTTAGAGATATTTGAGGTGAGCTTATGGCCGAATTTTCAGGGCTCTTGACCGCCGGCAACCGGCTAAACCGGCAGCCAAACCCTGTTAAAATAGAATATAATTAGAATAAAATGATTACATTATGCCAAATGAACGTGCCTTTGCAAAAATCCAATAACAGTCAAATTTGCACCGTTGTTAGAGACTTTTGAGGTGAGCTTATGGCCGAAATTTCATGGGTGCTTGATCGCCAGCAACCGGCTAAACCGGCAGCCAAACCTTGTTAAAATAGAATATAATTAGAATAAAATGACTATATTATGCCATATGAACGTGCCTTTGCAAAAATCCAATAACGGTCAAATTTGCACGGTTGTTAGAGATATTTGAGGTGAGCCTATGGCCGAAATTTCAGGGCTCTTGACCGCCGGCAACTGGCTAAACCGGCAGCCAAACCCTGTTAAAATAGAATATAATTAGAATAAAATGACTACATTATGCCATATGAACGTGCCTTTGCAAAAATGCAATAACGGTCAAATTTGCACGGTTGTTAAAGATATTTGAGGTGAGCTTATGGCCGAAATTTCATGGGCTCTTGACCGCCGGCAACTGGCTAAACCGGCAGCCAAACCCTGTTAAAATAGAATATAATTAGAATAAAATGACTAAATTATGCCATATGAACGTGCCTTTGCAAAAATCCAATAACGTCAAATTTGCACGGTTGTTAGAGATATTTGAGGTGAGCTTATGGAAGAATTTTCAGGGCTCTTGACCGCCGGCAACGGGCGAAACCGGCAGCCAAACCCTGTTAAAATAGAATATAATTAGAATAAAATGACTACATTATGCCATATGAACGTGCCTTTGCAAAAATCTAATAACGGTCAAATTTGCACGGTTGTTAGAGATATTTGAGGTGAGCTTATGGCCGAATTTTCAGGGCTCTTGACCGCCGGCAACCGGCTAAACCGGCAGCCAAACCCTGTTAAAATAGAATATAATTAGAATAAAATGACTACATAATGCAATATGTGCCTTTGCAAAAATCCAATAACGGTCAAACTTGCACGCTTGTTAGAGATATTTAAAGTGAGCTTATGGCCGAATTTTCGGGCTCTTGACCGCCGGCAACCGGCTAAACCGGCAGCCGAACCCTGTTAAAATAGAATATAATTAGAATAAAATGACTATATTATGCCATATGAACGTGCCTTTGCAAAAATCCAATAACGATCAAATTTGCACGGTTAATAGAGATATTTGAGTAGAGCTTATGGCCGAAATTTCATGGCTCTTGACCGCCGGCAACCGGCTAAACCGGCAGCCAAACCCTGTTAAAATAGAATATATTTAGAATAAAATGACTACACTATGCCATATGAACGTGCCTTTGAAAAACTCCAATAACGGTCAAATTTGCACGGTTGTTAGAGATATTGGAGGTGAGCTTATGGCCGAAATTTCAGGGCTCTTGAATGCCGGGAACCGGCTAAACTGGCAGCCAAACCCTGTTAAAATAGAATATAATTAGAATAAAATGAATACATTATGCAATATGTGCCTTTGCAATAATCCAATAACAGTCAAATTTGCATGGTTGTTAGAGATGTTTGAGGTGAGCTTATGGCCGAAATTTCAGGGCTCTTGATGGCCGGCAACCGGCTAAACCGGCAGCCAAATCCTGTTAAAATAGAATATAATTAGAATAAAATGACTACATTATGCCATATGAACGTGCCTTTACAAAAATCCAATAACGGTCAAATTTGCACGGTTGTTAGAGATATTTGAGGTGAGCTAATGGCCGAAATTTCAGGGCTCTTGACAGCCGGCAACCGGCTAAACCGGCAGCCAAACCCTGTTAGATAGAATATAATTAGAATAAAATGACTATATTATGCCATATGAACGTACCTTTGCAAAAATCCAATAATGGTCAAACTTGCACGGTTGTTAGAGGTATTTGAGGTGACCTTATGGCCGAAATTTCAGAGCTCTTGACCGCCGGCAACCGGCTAAACCGGCAGCCAAACCCTGTTAAAATAGAATATAATTAGAATAAAATGACTACATTATGCCATATGAACGTGCCTTTGCAAAAATCCAATAACGGTCAAATTTGCACGGTTGTTAGAGATATTTGAGGTGAGCGTATAGCCGAAATTTTAGGGCCCTTGACCAACGGCAACCGGCTAAACCGGCAGCCAAACCCTGTTAAAATAGAATATAATTAGAATAAAATGACTACATTATGCAATATGTGCCTTTGCAATAATCCAATAACGGTCAAATTTGCACGGTTGTTAGAGATATTTGAGGTGAGCTTATGGCCGAAATTTCAGGGCTCTTGACCTCCGGCAATCGGCTAAACCGGCAGCCAAACCCTGTTAAAATAGAATATAATTAGAATAAAATGATTACATTATGGCATATGAACGTGTCTTTGAAAAAATCCAATAACGGTCAAATTTGCACGGTTTTTAGAGACATTTGAGGTGAACTTATAGCCGAAATTTCAGGGCTCTTGACCGCCGGCAACCGGCTAAACCGGCAGCTAAACCCTGTTAAGATAGAATATAATTAGAATAAAATGATTACATTATGCCATACGAACGAGCCTTTGCAAAAATCCAATAACGGTCCAACTTGCACGGTTGTTAGAGATATTTGAGGTGAGCTTATGGCCGAAATGTCAGTGCTCTTGACCGCCGGCAACCGGCTAAACCGGCAGCCAAACCCTGTCAAAATAGAATATAATTAGAATAAAATGACTACATTATGCCATATGAACGTGCCTTTGCAAAAATCCAATAAAACGGTCAAATTTGCACGGTTGTTAAAGATGTTTGAGGTGAGCTTATGGCCGAAATTTCAGGGCTCTTGACCGCCGGCATCCGACTAAACCGGCAGCCAAACCCTGTTAAAATAGAATATAATTAGAAGAAAATGACTATATTATGCTATATGAACGTGACTTTGCAAAAATCCAATAACGGTCAAATTTGCACGGTTGTTAGAGATATTTGAGGTGAGCTTATAGCCGAAATTTCAGGGCTCTTGACCGCCGGCAACCGGCTAAACCGGCAGCCAAACCCTGTTAAAATAGAATATAATAAGAATAAAATGACTATATTATGCAATTTGAACGTGCCTTTGCAAAAATCCAATAACGGTCAAATTTGCACGGTTGTTCGAGATATTTGAGGTGAGCTTATGGCCGAAATTTCAGGGCTCTTGACCGCCGGCAACCGGCTAAACCGGCAGCCGAAGCCTGTAAAAATAGAATATAATTAGAATAAAATGAATACAATATGCCATATGAACGTTCCTTAGCAAAAATACAATAACGGTCAAATTTGCACGGTTGTTAGAGATATTTGAGGTGAGCTTATGGCCGAAATTTTAGGGCTCTTGACCGCCGGCAACCGGCTCAACCGGCAGCCAAACCATGTTAAAATAGAATATAATTAGAATAAAATGACTATATTAGGCCATATGAACGTGCCTTTGCAAAAATCCAATAACGGTCAAACTTGCACGGTTGTTAGAAATATTTGAGGTGAGCTTATGGCCGAAATTTCAGAGCACTTGACCGCCGGCAACCGGCTAAACCGGCAGCCAAACCCTGTTAAAATAGAATATAATTAGAATAAAATGACTACATTATGCCATATGAACGTGCCTTTACAAAAATCCAATAACGGTCAAATTTGCACGGTTGTTAGAGATATTTGAGGTGAGCGTATGGCCGAAATTTCAGGGCTCTTGATTACCGGCAACCGGCTAAACCGGCAGCCAAACCCTGTTAAAATAGAATTTAATTAGAATAAAATGACTATATTATGCAATATGAACGTGCCTTTGCAAAAACCCAATAACAATCAAACTTGCAAGGTTGTTAGAGATATTTGAGGTGAGCTTATGGCCGAAATTTCAGGTCTCTTGACCGCCGGCAAGCGGCTAAACCGGCAGCCAAACCCTGTTAAAATAGAATATAATTAGAATAAAATGACTACATTATGCCATATGAACGTGCCTTTGCAAAAATCCAATAACGGTGAAACTTGCACGGTTGTTAGAGATATTTGAGGTGAGCTTATGGCCGAAATTTCAGTGCTCTTGACAGCCGGCAACCGGCTGAACCGGCAGCCAAACCCTGTTTAAAGAATATAATTAGAATAAAATGACTACATTATGCCATATGAACGTGGCTTTGCAAAAATCCAATAACGGTCAAATTTGCACGGTTGTTAAAGATATTTGAAGTGAGCTTATGGCCGAAATTTCAGGGCTCTCGACCGCCGGCAAAAGGCTAAACCGTCGGCCAAACCCTGTTAAAATAGAATATATTTAGAATAAAATGACTACATTATGCCACATGAACGTGCCTTTGCAAAAATCCAATAACGGTCAAACGTGCACGGTTGTTAGAGATATTTGAGGTGAGCTTATGGCCGAATTTTCAGGGCTCTTGACCGCCGGCAACCGGCTAAACCGGCAGCCAAACCCTGTTAAAATAGAATATAATTAGAATAAAATGACTACATTATGCAATATGTGCCTTTGCAAAAATCCAATAACGTTCAAATTTGCACGGTTGTTAGAGATATTTGAGGTGAGCGTATGACCGAAATTTCAGGGTTCTTGACCGCCGGCAACCGACTAAACCGGCAGCCAAACCCAGTTAAAATAGAATATAATTTGAATAAAATGACTATATTATGCTATATGAACGTGACTTTGCAAAAATCCAATAACGGTCAAATTTGCACGGTTGTTAGAGATATTTGAGGTGAGCTTATGGTCGAAATTTCAGGGCTCTCGACCGCCGGCAAAAGGCTAAACCGTCGGCCAAACCCTGTCAAAATAGAATATAATTAGAATAAAATGACTACATTATGCAATATGAACGTGCCTTTGCAAAAATCCAATAACGATCAAACTTGCACTGTTGTTAGAGATATTTAAGGTGAGCTTATGGCCGAAATTTCAGTGCTCTTGACCGCCGGCAACCGGCTAAACCGGCAGCCAAACCCTGTTAAAATAGACTATAATTAGAATAAAATGACTACATTATGCCATATGAACGTGCCTTTGCAAAAATCCGATAACGGTCAATTTTGCACGGTTGTTAGAGATATTTGAGGTGAGCTTATGGCCGAAATTTCAGGGCTCTCGACCTCCGGCAAAAGGCTAAACTTTCGGCCAAACCCTGTTAAAATAGAATATAATTAGAATAAAATGACTACATTATGCCACATGAACGTGCCTTTGCAAAAATCCAATAACGGTCAAATTTGCACGGTTGTTAGAGATAATTGAGGTGAGCTCATGGCCGAAATTTTAGGGCTCTTGACCGCCGGCAACCGGCTAACTGGGCAGCCAAACCATGTTAAAATAGAATTTAATTAGAATAAAATGACTATATTATGCCATATGAACGTGGCTTTGCAAAAATCCAATAACGGTCAAACTTGCACGGTTGTTAGAGATATTTGAGGTGAGCTTATGGCCGAAATTTCAGAGCTCTTGACAGCCGGCAACCGGCTAAACCGGCAGCCAAACCCTGTTAAAATAGAATATAATTAGAATAAAATGACTACATTATGCCATATGAACGTGCCTTTACAAAAATCCAATAACGGTCAAATTTGCACGGTTGTTAGAGATATTTGAGGTGAGCGTATGGCCGAAATTTCAGGGCTCTTGATTACCGGCAACCGGCTAAACCGGCAGCCAAACCCTGTTAAAATAGAATTTAATTAGAATAAAATGACTATATTATGCAATATGAACGTGCCTTTGCAAAAACCCAATAACGGTCAAATTTGCAAGGTTGTTAGAGATATTTGAGGTGAGCGTATGGCCGAAATTTCAGGGCTCTTGACCGCCGGCAAGCGGCTAAACCGGCTGCCAAACCCTGTTAAAATAGAATATAATTAGAATAAAATGACTACATTATGCAATATGTGCCTTTGCAATTATCCAATAACGGTCAAATTTGCACGGTTGTTAGAGATATTTAAGGTGAGCTTATGGCCTAAATTTCAGGGCTCTTGACCTCTGGCAACCGGCTAAACCGGCAGCCAAACCCTGTTAAAATAGAATATAATTAGAATAAAATGAATACATTATGGCATAGGAACGTGCCTTTGAAAAAATCGAATAACAGTCAAATTTGCACGGTTGTTAGAGATATTAGAGGTGAGCTTATGGCCGAAATTTCAGGGCTCTTGACCGCCGGCAACCGGCTAAACCGGCAGCCAAACCCTGTTAAAATAGAATATAATTAGAATAAAATGACTACATTATGCCATATGAACGTGCCTTTGCAAAAATCCAATAACGGTGAAACTTGCACGGTTGTTAGAGATATTTGAGGTGAGCTTATGGCCGAAATTTCAGTGCCCTTGACCGCCGGCAACCGGCTGAACCGGCAGCCAAACCCTGTTTAAATAGAATATAATTAGAATAAAATGACTACATTATGCCATATGAACGTGGCTTTGCAAAAATCCAATAACGGTCAAATTTGCACGGTTGTTAAAGATATTTGAAGTGAGCTTATGGCCGAAATTTCAGGGCTCTCGACCGCCGGCAAAAGGCTAAACCGTCGGCCAAACCCTGTTAAAATAGAATATATTTAGAATAAAACGACTACATTATGCCACATGAACGTGCCTTTGCAAAAATCCAATAACGGTCAAACTTGCACGGTTGTTAGAGATATTTGAGGTGAGCTTATGGCCGAATTTTCAGGGCTCTTGACCGCCGGCAACCGGCTAAACCGGCAGCATAACCCTGTTAAAATAGAATATAATTAGAATAAAATGGCTACATTATGCAATATGTGCCTTTGCAAAAATCCAATAACGGTCAAATTTGCACGGTTGTTAGAGATATTTGAGGTGAGCGTATGACCGAAATTTCAGGGTTCTTGACCGCCGGCAACCGACTAAACCGGCAGCCAAACCCAGTTAAAATAGAATATAATTAGAATAAAATGACTATATTATGCTATATGAACGTGACTTTGCAAAAATCCAATAACGGTCAAATTTGCACGGTTGTTAGAGATATTTGAGGTGAGCTTATGGCCGAAATTTCAGGGCTCTCGACCGCCGGCAAAAGGCTAAACCGTCGGCCAAACCCTGTCAAAATAGAATATAATTAGAATAAAATGACTACATTATGCAATATGAACGTGCCTTTGCAAAAATCCAATAACGATCAAACTTGCACGGTTGTTAGAGATATTTAAGGTGAGCTTATGGCCGAAATTTCAGTGCTCTTGACCGCCGGCAACCGGCTAAACCGGCAGCCAAACCCTGTTAAAATAGACTATAATTAGAATTAAATGACTACATTATGCCATATGAACGTGCCTTTGCAAAAATCCAATAACGGTCAATTTTGCACGGTTGTTAGAAGTATTTGAGGTGAGCTTATGGCCGAAATTTCAGGCCTCTCGACCTCCGGCAAAAGGCTAAACCGTCGGCCAAACCCTGTTAAAATAGAGTATAATTAGAATAAAATGACTACATTATGCCACATGAACGTGCCTTTGCAAAAATCCAATAACGGTCAAACTTGCACGGTTGTTAGAGATATTTGAGGTGAGCTTATGGCCGAAATTTCAGGGCTCTTGACCGCCGTCAACCGGCTAAACCGGCAGCCAAACCCTGTTAAAATAGAATATAATTAGAATAAAATGACTACATTATGTCATATGAACGTGCCTTTGCGAAAATCCAATAACGGTCAACTTGCTCGTTTGTTACAGATACTAATAGAATAAAATATAATATAATTAGAATAAAATGACTACATTATGCCATATGAACGTGCCTTTGCAAATATCCAATAACGGTCAAATTTGCAGGGTTGTTAGAGATATTTGAGGTGAGCTTATGACCGAAATTTCAGGGCTTTTGAACACCGGCAAACGGCTAAACCGGCAGTCAAACCCTATTAAAATACATGTAGAATATAATTAGAATAAAATGACTAAATTAAGCCATATGAACCTGCCTTTGCAAAAATCCAATAACGGTCAAATTTGTACGGTTGTTAGAGATGTTTAAGGTGAGCTTATGGCCGAAATTTCAGGGCTTTAGACCGCCGGCAACCGGCTAAACTGGCAGCCAAGCCCTGTTAAAAAAGAATATGATTAGAATAAAATGACTATATTACGCCATATGAACGTGCCTTTGCAAAAATCCAATAACGGTCAAATTTGCACGGTTGTTAGAGATATTTGAGGTGAGCTAATGGCCGAAATTTCATGGGCTCTTGACCGCCAGCAACCGGCTAAACCGGCAGCCAAACCCTGTTAAAATAGACAACAATTAGAATAAAATGACTACATTATGCCATATGAACGTGCCTTTGCAAAAATCAAATAACGGTTAAATTTGCACGGTTGTTAGAGATATTTGAGGTGAGCTTATGGCCGAAATTTCAGGGCTCTTGACCGCCGGCAAACGGCTAAACCGGCAGCCGAACCCTGTTAAAATAGAATTTTATTAGAATGAAATGACTACATTATGCCATATGAACGTGCCTTTGCAAAAATCCAATAACGGTCAGATTTTCACGGTTGTTAGAAATATTTGAGGTTAGTTTATGGTCGAAATTTCAGTGCTCTTGACCGCCGGAATCCGGCTAAACCGGCAGCCAAATCCTGTTAAAATAGAATATAATTTGAATAAAATGACTACATTATGCCATATGAACGTGCCTTTGGAAAAATCCAATAACGGTCAAATTTGCACGGTTGTTAGAGATATTTAAGGTGAGCTTATGGCCGAATTTTCAGGGCTATTGACCGCGGGCAACCGGCTTAACCGGCAGCCAAACCTTGTTCAAAGAGAATATAATTAGAATAAAATGACTATATTATGCCATATGAACTAGCCTTTGCAAAAATCCAATAACGGTCAAATTTGCACGGTTATTAGAGATATTTGAGGTGAGCTTATGGTCGAATTTCAGAGCTCTTGACCGCCGGCAACCGGCTAAACCGGCAGCCAAACCCTGTTAAAATAGAATATAATTAGAATAAAATGACTACATTATGCCATATATTCGTGCCTTTGCAAAAATCCAATAACGGTCAAACTTGCACGGTAGTTAGATATCTTCGAGGTGAGCTTATGGCCGAAATTTCAGGGCTCTTTACCGCCGGCAACCGGCTAAACCGGCAGCCAAACCCTGTTAAAATAGGATATAATTAGAATAAAATGACTACATTAAGCCATATGAACGTGCCTGTGCAAAAATCTAATAACGGTCAAATTTGAACGGTTGTTAGAGATATTTGAGGTGAGCTTATGGCCGAAATTTCAGGGCTCTTGACCACCGGCAACCGACTAAACAAGCAGCCAAACCCTGTTAAAATAGAATATAATTAGAATAAAATGACTACATTATGCGATATGAACGTGCCTTTGCAAAAATCCAATAACGGTAAGTTTTGCACGGTTGTTAGAAATATTTGAGGTGAGCTTATGGCCGAAATTTCAGGGCTCTTGACCGCCGGCAACCGGCTAAACCGGCAGCCAAACCCTGTTAAAATAGAATATAAATAGAATAAAATGACTATATTATGCCATATGAACGTGCCTTTGCAAAAATCCAATAACGGTCAAATTTGCACGGTTGTTAGAGATGTTTGAGGTGAGCTTATGGCCGAAATTTCAGGGCTCTTGACAGCCGGCAACCGGCTATACCGGCAGCCAAACCCTGTTAAAATAGAATATAATTAGAATAAAATGACTTTATTATGCAATATGAACGTGCCATTGCAAAAATCCAATAACGGTCAAATTTGCACGGTTATTAGAGATATTTGAGGTGAGCTTATGGCCGAATTTCAGAGCTCTTCAGCGCCGGCAACCGGCTAAACCGGCAGCCAAACCCTGTTAAAATAGAATATAATTAGTATAAAATGACTACATCATGCCATATATTCGTGCCTTTGCAAAAATCCAATAACGGTCAAATTTGCACGGTTGTTAGAGACATTTGAGGTGAGCTTATGGCCGACATTTCAAGGCTCTTGACAGCCGGCAACCGGCTAAACTGGCAGCCAATTCTGTTAAAATATAATATAATTAGAATAAAATGACTACATTATGCCATATGAACGTGCCTTTGCAAAAATCTAATAACAGTCAAATTTGCACGGTTGTTAGAGATATTTGAGGTGAGCTTATGGCCGAAATTTCAGGGCTCTTGACCTCCGGCAACCGGCTAAACCGGCAGCCAAACCCTGTTAAAATAGAATATAATTAGAATAAAATGACTACATTATGCCATATAAACGTGCCTTTGCAAAAATTCAATAACGGTCAAATTTGCACGGTTGTTAGAGATATTTGAGGTGAGCTTATGGCCGAAATTTCAGGGCTCTTGACCGCCGGCAACAGGCTAAACCGGCAGGCAAACCCTGTTAAAATAGAATATAATTAGAATAAAATGACTACATTATGCCATATGAACGTGTCTTTGCAAAAACCAATAACGGTCAAATTTGCACGGTTGTTAGAGATATTTGAGGTGAGCTTATGGCCGAATTTCAGGGCTCTTGACCACCGGCATTCGGCTAAACCGGCAGCCAAACCCAGTTAAAATAGAATATAATTAGAATAAAATGACTATATTATGCCATATGAACGTGCCTTTGCAGAAATCCAATAACGGTCAATTTTGCACGGTTGTTAGAGATATTTAAGGTGAGCTTATGGCCGAAATTTCAGGGCTCTTGACCGCCGGCAACAGGCTAAACCGGCAGGCAAACCCTGTTAAAATAGAATATAATTAGAATAAAATGATTACATTATGCCATATGAACGTGCCTTTGCAAAAACCAATAACGGTCAAATTTGCACGGTTGTTAGAGATATTTGAGGTGAGCTTATGGCCGAAATTTCAGGGCTCTTGACCGCCGGCAACCGGCTTAACCGGCAGCCAAACCCTGTTCAAAGAGAATATAATTAGAATAAAATGACTATATTATGCCATATGAACTAGCCTTTGCAAAAATCCAATAACGGTCAAATTTGCACGGTTATTAGAGATATTTGAGGTGAGCTTATGGTCGAATTTCAGAGCTCTTGACCGCCGGCAACCGGCTAAACCGGCAGCCAAACCCTGTTAAAATAGAATATAATTAGAATAAAATGACTACATTATGCCATATATTCGTGCCTTTGCAAAAATCCAATAACGGTCAAACTTGCACGGTAGTTAGATATCTTCGAGGTGAGCTTATGGCCGAAATTTCAGGGCTCTTTACCGCCGGCAACCGGCTAAACCGGCAGCCAAACCCTGTTAAAATAGGATATAATTAGAATAAAATGACTACATTAAGCCATATGAACGTGCCTGTGCAAAAATCTAATAACGGTCAAATTTGCACGGTTGTTAGAGATATTTGAGGTGAGCTTATGGCCGAAAGTTCAGGGCTCTTGACCACCGGCAACCGACTAAACAAGCAGCCAAACCCTGTTAAAATAGAATATAATTAGAATAAAATGACTACATTATGCCATATGAACGTGCCTTTGCAAAAATCCAATAACGGTCAAATTTGCACGGTTGTTAGAGATGTTTGAGGTGAGCTTATGGCCGAAATTTCAGGGCTCTTGACAGCCGGCAACCGGCTATACCGGCAGCCAAACCCTGTTAAAATAGAATATAATTAGAATAAAATGACTTTATTATGCAATATGAACGTGACATTGCAAAAATCCAATAACGGTCAAATTTGCACGGTTATTAGAGATATTTGAGGTGAGCTTATGGCCGAATTTCAGAGCTCTTCACCGCCGGCAACCGGCTAAACCGGCAGCCAAACCCTGTTAAAATAGAATATAATTAGTATAAAATGACTACATCATGCCATATATTCGTGCCTTTGCAAAAATCCAATAACGGTCAAATTTGCACGGTTGTTAGAGACATTTGAGGTGAGCTTATGGCCGACATTTCAAGGCTCTTGACAGCCGGCAACCGGCTAAACTGGCAGCCAATTCTGTTAAAATAGAATATAATTAGAATAAAATGACTACATTATGCCATATGAACGTGCCTTTGCAAAAATCTAATAACAGTCAAATTTGCACGGTTGTTAGAGATATTTGAGGTGAGCTTATGGCCGAAATTTCAGGGCTCTTGACCTCCGGCAACCGGCTAAACCGGCAGCCAAACCCTGTTAAAATAGAATATAATTAGAATAAAATGACTACATTATGCCATATAAACGTGCCTTTGCAAAAATTCAATAACGGTCAAATTTGCACGGTTGTTAGAGATATTCAAGATGAGCTTATGGCCGAAATTTCAGAGCTTTTGACCACCGGCAACCGGCTAAACCGCCAGCCAAACCCTGTTAAAATTGAATATAATTAGAATAAAATGACTACATTATGCCATATGAACGTGCCTTTGCGAAAATCCAATAACGGTCAAATTTGCACGGTTGTTAGAGATATTAGAGGTGAGCTTATGGCCGAAATTTCAGGGCTCTTGACCGCCGGAAACCGGCTAAATCGGCAGCCAAACCCTGTTAAAGTAGAATATAATTAGAATAAAATGACTACATTATGCCATATGAACGTGCCTTTGCAAAAATCCAATAACGGTCAAATTTATCCGGTTGTTAGAGATATTTGAGGTGAGCTTATGGCCGAAATTTCAGGGCTTTTTACAGCCGGCAACCGGCTAAACCGGCAGCCAAACCCTGTTAAAATAGAATATAATTAGAATAAAATGACTACATTATGCCATATGAACGTGCCTTTGCAAAAATTCAATAACGGTCAAATTTGCACGGTTGTTAGAAATATTTGAGGTGAGCTTATGGCCGAAATTTCAGGGCTCTTGACCACCGGCAACCGGCTAAACCGGCAGCCAAACCCTGATAAAATAGAATATAATTAGAATAAAATGACTATATTATGCCATATGAACGTGCCTTTGCAACAATCCAATAACGGACAAATAGGCACGGTTGTGAGAGATATTTGAGGTTAGCTTATGGCCGAAATTTCAGGGCTCTTGACCGCCGCAACCGGCGAAACCGGCAGCCAAACCCTGTTAAATAGAATATAATTAGAATAAAATGACTACATTATGCCATATGAACGTGCCTTTGCAAAAATCCAATAACGGTCAAATTTGCACGGTTGTTAGAGTTATTTAAGGTGAGCTTATGGCCGAAATTTCTGGGCTCTTGACCGCCGGCAACCGGCTAAACCGGCAGCCAAACCCAGTTAAAATAGAATATAATTAGAATAAAATGACTACATTATGCCATATGAACTTGCCTTTGCAAAAATCCAATAACGGTCAAATTTGCGCGGTTGTTAGAGATATTTAAGGAGATCTTATGGCCGAAATTTCAGGGCTCTTGACCACCGGCAACCGGCTTAACCGGCAGCCAAACCCTGTTAAAATAGAATATAATTAGAATAAAATGACTATATTATGCCACATGAACGTGCCTTTGCAAAAATCCAATAACGGTAAAATTTGCGCGGTTGTTAGCGATATTTAAGGAGATCTTATGGCCGAAAGTTCAGGGCTCTTGACCGCCGGCAACCGGCTAAACCGGCAGCCGAACCCAGTTAAAATAGAATATAATTAGAATAAAATGACTACATTCTGCCATATGTACGTGACTGCACAAATCCAATAACGGTCAAATTTGCACGGTTGTTAGCGATATTTGAGGTTAGCTTATCGCCGAAATTTCAGGGCTATTGACCGCCGGCAACCGGCTAAACCGGCAGCCAAACCCAGTTAAAATAGAATATAATTAGAATAAAATGACAATATTATGCCATATGAACTTGCCTTTGCAAAAATCCAATAACGGTCAAATTTGCGCGGTTGTTAGAGATATTTAAGGAGATCTCATGGCCGAAATTTCAGGCCCTTTACCACCGGCAACCGGCTAAACCGGCAGCCAAACCCTGTTAAAATAGAATATAATTAGAATAAAATGACTACATTATGCCACATGAACGTGTCTTTGCAAAAATCAAATAACGGTCAAATTTGCACGGTTGTTAGAGATATTTAAGGAGATCTTATGGCCGAAATTTCAGGGCTCTTGACCACCGGCAACCGGCTAAACCGGCAGCCAAACCCTGTTAAAATAGAATATAATTAGAATAAAATGACTATATTATGCCACATGAACGTGCCTTTGCAAAAATCCAATAACGGTCAAACTTACACGGTTGTTAGAGATATTCAAGTTGAGCTTATGGCCGAAATTTCAGGGCTCTTGACCACCGGCAACCGGCTAAACCGGCAGCCAATCCCAGTTAAAATATAATATAATTAGAATAAAATGACTACATTATGTCATATGAACATGCCTTTGCAAAAATTCAATAACGGTCAAATTTGCACGGTTGTTAGAGATATTCAAGTTGAGCTTATGGCCGAAATTTCAGGGCTCTTGACCACCGGCAACCGGCTAAACCGCCAGCCAAACCCTGTTAAAATAGAATATAATTAGAATAAAATGACTACATTATGCATATGAACGTGCCTTTGCAAAATCCAATAACGGTCAAATTTGCACGGTTGTTAGAGACATTTGAGGTGAGCTTATGGCCGAAATTTCAGGGCTCTTGACCGCCGGAAACCGGCTAAATCGGCAGCCAAACCCTGTTAAAGTAGAATATAATTAGAACAAAATGACTACACTATGCCATATGAACGTGCCTTTGCAAAAATCCAATAACGGTCAAATTTATCCGGTTGTTAGAGATATTTGAGGTGAGCTTATGGCCGAAATTTCAGGGCTCTTTACCGCCGGCAACCGGCTAAACCTGCAGCCAAACCCTGGTAAAATAGAATATAATTAGAATAAAATGACAATATTATGCCATATGAACGTGCCTTTGCAAAAATCTAATAACGGTCAAATTTGCGCGGTTGTTAGAGATATTTAAGGAGATCTCATGGCCGAAATTTCAGGCCCTTTACCACCGGCAACCGGCTAAACCGGCAGCCAAACCCTGTTAAAATAGAATATAATTAGAATAAAATGACTACATTATGCCACATGAACGTGTCTTTGCAAAAATCAAATAACGGTCAAATTTGCACGGTTGTTAGAGATATTTAAGGAGATCTTATGGCCGAAATTTCAGGGCTCTTGACCACCGGCAACCGGCTAAACCGGCAGCCAAACCCTGTTAAAATAAAATATAATTAGAATACAATGACTATATTATGCCACATGAACGTGCCTTTGCAAAAATCCAATAACGGTCAAATTTACACGGTTGTTAGAGAATTTTGAGGTTAGCTTATGGCCGAAATTTCAGGGCTCTTGATCGCGGGCAACCGGCTAAACCGGCAGCCAAACCCAGTTAAAATATAATATAATTAGAATAAAATGACTACATTATGCCATATGAACATGCCTTTGCAAAAATTCAATAACGGTCAAATTTGCACGGTTGTTAGAGATATTCAAGTTGAGCTTATGGCCGAAATTTCAGAGCTCTTGACCACCGGCAACCGGCTAAACCGCCAGCCAAACCCTGTTAAAATAGAATATAATTAGAATAAAATGACTACATTATGCATATGAACGTGCCTTTGCAAAATCCAATAACGGTCAAATTTGCACGGTTGTTAGAGATATTTGAGGTGAGCTTATGGCCGAAATTTCAGGGCTCTTGACCGCCGGAAACCGGCTAAATCGGCAGCCAAACCCTGTTAAAGTAGAATATAATTAGAACAAAATGACTACACTATGCCATATGAACGTGCCT
The DNA here is from genome assembly GCA_038501625.1 of Corbicula japonica. Lineage (NCBI taxonomy): Eukaryota > Metazoa > Mollusca > Bivalvia > Venerida > Cyrenidae > Corbicula > Corbicula japonica. The sequence goes on from JAZAYU010000028.1 coordinate 7,057,347, forward strand.
TTGCAAAAATCCAATAACGGTCAAATTTATCCGGTTGTTAGAGATATTTGACGTGAGCTTATGGCCGAAATTTCAGGGCTCTTTACCGCCGGCAACCGGCTAAACCTGCAGGCAAACCATGGTAAAATAGAATATAATTAGAATAAAATGACTATATTATGCCATATGAACGTGCCTTTGCAAAAATTCAATAACGGTCAAATTTGCACGGTTGTGAGATACATTTGAGGTGAGCTTATGGCCGAAATTTCAGGGCTCTTGACGGCCGGCAACCGACTAAACCGGCAGCCAAACCCTGTTAAATAGAATATTATTAGAATAAAATGACTATAATATGCCATGTGAACGTGCCTTTGCAAAAATCCAATAACGGTCAATTTTGCACGGTTGTTAGAGATATTTGAGGTGAGCTTATGGCCGAAATTTCAGGGCTCTTGACCGCTGGGAACCGGCTAAACCAGCAGCCAAACCCTGTTAAAATAGAATAAAATTAGAAGAAAATGACTACATTATGCCATATGAACGTGCCTTTGCAAAAATCCAATAACGGTCAAATTTGCACGGTTGTTAGAGATATTTGAGGTGAGCTTATGGCCGAAATTTCAGGCCCCTTGACCGCCGGCAACCGGCTAAACCGGCAGCCAAACCATGTTAAAAAAGAATATAATTAGAATAAAATGACTACATTATGCCATATGAACGTGCCTTTGCAAAAATCCAATAACGGTCAAATTTGCACGGTTGTTAGAGATATTTCAGGTGAGCTTATGGCCGAAATTTCAGGGTTCTTGACCACCGGCAACCGGCTAAACCGGCAGACAAACCCTATTAAAATAGAATATAATTAGAATAAAATGACTACATTATGCCATATGAACGTGCCTTTGAAAAATTCAATAACCGTCAAATTTGCACGGTTGTTAGAGATATTCAAGTTGAGCTTATGGTCGAAATTTCAGGGCTCTTGACCACCGGCAACCGGCAAAAACCGGAAGCCAAACCATGTTAAAATAGAATACAATTAGACTAAAATGACTGTATTGTGCCATATGAACGTGCCTTTGCAAAAATCCTATAACAATCAAATTTGCACGGTTGTAAGAGATATTTGAGCTGAGCTTATTGCCGAAATTTCAGGGCTCTTGACCACCAGCAACCGGCTAAACCGGCACACCCTGTTAAAATGGAATATAATTAGAATAAAATGACTACATTATGCCATATATTCAAGCCTTTGCAAAAATCCAATAACGGTCAAATTTGCACGGTTGTTAGAAATATTTGAGGTGAGCTTATGGCCGAAATTTCAAGGCTCTTGACCGCCGGCAACCGGCTAAACCGGCAGCCAAACCCAGTTAAAATAGAATATAATTAGAATAAAATGACAATATTATGCCATTTGAACGTGCCTTTGCAAAAATCCAATAACGGTCAAATTTATACGGTTGTTAGAGATATTTTAGGTGAGCTTATGGCCGAAATTTCAGGGCTCTTGACCGCCGGCAACCGGCTAAACTGGCAGCCAAACCCTGGTAAAATAGAATATAATTAGAATAAAATGACTACTGTGGTATCATTTTATTTAGCGATGGCTTAATTTTCGCGTATTTCGCGCTCGGACCATTACGCAAATTTAAAACCTAAGCTAAAATTTAACCAAAAGGTTCCACAAGCGTATCCGAAACGTGCTATGTTCGAAATGACCTTCACTTTATATATGGTTACCCGTATAGCTATTTGATATAAATTTGAAGTATCGAATAGTTATGTTAATAAAGAAAATAAAATTAGTTTAATATAGCTGTCGAATTTCTTTTGGAATATGTTTAATGTTACTTCAAAACTTGAATGACAATTTAGTCCGCGCATTTAGGTCAGGTCACGTTTTACCAAACAGTATCGTTGTCATCTTATTTTTTAATTTATCAAAACTTTTTGTTGCGCAATTAATTGAAACTTTAGACCATAAACGGGTAGGCAATTTAACATGCCAATTATGATATCAATGGTTCAGATAGAAGGATCAAATGGGTCCGTGTCAGTTAGCGGCGCCGAATAAACAGCGGTTCGATAATTGACTAACAAAGGAAGTGGTTATTGACAGGGGGCAAACTGACACATGATTAGCTCGCGTGTTCAAATAAACAATAGGTATTGATAACGGGTCGGCAAAATGTCGAAAATAATACTTTAAAAAAAAATGGATTTGCGCGAATTAACGTCCGCGCGAAACAGTCTTTTTCGGCGATTGCGCGAAATTTGGTGACAGCGAAATTAAATGATACCACAGTACATTATGCCATATGAATGTGCCTTTGCAAAAATCCAATAACTGTCAAATTTGCACGGTTGTTAGAGATATTTAAGGTGAGCTTATGGCCGAAATTTCAGGGCTCTTGACCACCGGCAACCGGCTAAACCGGCAGCCAAACCCTGTTAAAATAGAATATAATTAGAATAAAATGAGAACATTATGCCATATGAACGTGCCTTTGCAAAAATCCAATAACGGTCAAATTTGCACGGTTGTTAGAGATATTTGAGGTGAGCTAATGGCCGAAATTTCAGGGCTCTTGACCGCCGGCAACCGGCTAAACCGGCAGCCAAACCCTGTTAAAATAGAATATAATTAGAATAAAATGACAACATTATGCCACATGAACGTGCCTTTGCAAAAATCCAATAACGGTCAAATTTGCACGGTTGTTAGAGATATTTAAGGTGATCTTATGGCCGAAATTTCAGGGCTCTTGACCAGCGGGAACCGGCTAAACCTGCAGCCAAACCCGGTTAAAATAGAATATATTTAGAATAAAATGACTACATTATGCCATATGAACGTGCCTTTACAAAAATCCAATAACAATCAAATTTTCACGGTTGTTAGAGATATTTGAGGTGAGCTTATGGCCGAAATTTCAGGGCTCTTGACTGCCGGCAACCGGCTAAACCGGCAGCCAAACCCTGTTAAAATAGAGTATAATTAGAATAAAATGACTACATTATGCCATATCGACGGGTTAATGCCAGAAGGTACCAAACGACATTTTTGGTGAAAATGACCTTTTAATATATTTTGATATAGTTTTATGGTATCCACATTCTGTATAAATTTCAAAGTCATATATTAAAATTTGAAAAAGTTATGACGTTAAAACCAAATGGACCAAGTGATAATTGAAGGAATGTTTGTTGCCATAAAGGACCAAACGCATGTCAGTATATGCCAGAAGGAACCAGGTAGGCAGTTGGTACCTTATGGCTATTATTTATATAGCATAGCGAGATCAATATTTATATTCCAGAAAGAACCAAATGACCCTTAGCACCTTTTGGCAACAACTTTTCATTAACATATCATTGAGTTTCTATAGTGGAAGAGTTTATTTGGTACCTTATGGCACTGTTTGCTAATACATGAAAAGGTACAGAAAAGAAAGATAATGATCTATATCCAATTACACTTGTCCACCAATTAATTATGATAACAAGATCGGCTGTAATCTGTTCACACCTAGATAAATGGAATGTTGTCTAGCATTTAGAGGAAATTTCTGCTAGTTTAAGAATGATGAATCTATGGAAACTGCTGAAAATGTGAGTAACCCATAATTACTATTTTTAAATTTCCATTGTAATTAAAGTGAAGTTATTGATATTTAAATGATAAATGAAATTAATCTGATTTTGTAACTACAAATTAAACTTTTATTGCTTATTTCTTGTTCGTGTGTGTGGAATTTCTATGGCAATTATTACAATGATAATATTAAAAAACTTCTGAAATTATTATGATTTTATTATCTAACATCTTAAATAATGCAACTTTAAAATTAAGATTCTGCTAATCCTGCTATTTCAAGAATAACAGTGCTAATATTTCCCATGGGTGTAATAAATGCATGTTTGTTTTGCCAGAATGATGCATGGTCTGATGATGATTTAAACACGTAATGCTGCTTGGGGAAGTACCTACTCGAAAATGGGCAAGAAGAACGACTCCCTACACAAGATGGATAGATACCTGTGGAGTTTATTTATATGCTTCATGAACATTTCTGGTCCTACAGTAAATATTCTGGAACAAATCCAGTAATTGTGCCATACATCAATATAGAGAGCTAAGTACTGATCTTATTCTTGAAGTGAAAGGGCCCAGGTTTGGTCCTATAAATGAACACAAAGCACATTACTGGTCATATTTATGAAGACACAGAAAATAGCACAGGCATTAGCTATCAGGACATAGAAACCAGTACTATTCCTATGCATGAATTACATGAGTCTTACTTATCAAATAACAGAACACGCCGCTAGTCCTGTACAAGCAGTCTCTCAACCCAGCTCTGGTTCTTATAGACATAAAACACATCACTGGTGCTGATTAAGGTTGTTGATTCAGTTCCAAATTAGAAGAGACAGTTACACTATGAAACTGGTCTGAAGATCTCAGACACATACTCAGCTTATTTGGTACATACTACTGTTCTTTAGGGGAATAAACATGTCATCTGTTACATGTGGGACGAATCCCAGGGCAAACGAGGATCTTGTGAATATGCGAGATTCCTTCCAAAGAACACAAAGTCTGTGTTTCATTCAACAGACCTAAACAAAATAGTTTACTTTTCTGATTTCATGTGGCAGACAGAAACCAGTGTGTTTCTTCATAACACCTGTACGCAATATCAATTGATATCAATTGTACCACAATTAAATTGAATATTCACAAGTTTTTGTTATCAGAACATTCACAGATGGAATGTGATTCGGTCCATGCATCCATGGAAACAGCAAAGAAAATCACACTCGTCTGTCCCTTTACAGTGGTGTACACTTATCGCATTAGCTCGGAAGAAAAATCCATATGTAACTGTACCAACAAAATACAACCATATTATTGCCTTCAAAGATTGAAGCACAGAAGTGTTGAAAAATCTCAAAACATCCATTACTAGCCAGTGTATAAACTGACTCCGTGTAAAGTGGCTACAACTGTGACACGACAGTCCGAGGTCTGTGCTTGTATTATACATTTGACATCACCAACATTCAGGAAATCAAAGTACAAATGTCAACAAGGAAAGAGGGATAATCCTAAAAGTGGCCAGTGTGATAAAGACCTGCGTCTGTGCTACCTGTCAAAACTTCCAATATTGATTCAGAAGTTAAAGGATCCCATCCGTCTTTGTGAACAGGAAATAATTCCAGAAGAGTTTTATCAACATTATGCTTATTTTCCAATCAAAAAGACAGAAAAGCATGTTGTACCAATTGACTCCGAAGCCGAGGATACAGAAGCAGAGTAAAGAATATAGATAGCATACAGGTCTATGTTTGAATGTATGTTTATCTCTAAGAACATTGTCTAAATATTATGCAGTCTACATTTTCAAGTCAGTTGTTTACAAGAAATACTAGTTTAACTGTGTGTAATAGTCCTTCTATGACTGATCTATTTTGCTTTTTGTAATATATAACACATAAAAATGTCATTTCCTATTTACTAGCTCAAATAAAATTAAAATCTGGTTAGTCTTGTTGTTCATTTTGCATAAAATGACAGAAAACCATTAGGGACCATTCTTTACATGGTTCCTTTTAAGCATAAATATGAAATAAATCCGTTTAACAGTTAGAGCCAAAAGGAACCAAATACCTTATATGGTACCTTCCGGAAGAAATTATTGCCTATTTGGACGCATGCCAAAAGGTGTTAAGCATAAAACTAATTAATTAGCAGTCATTAATTAAGATAATGACATGTATATTATTTAGATATATAGGACTTGATATATGCTATTACTTTGTGAAGTATCAATTTAAACTCAGCAATCCTTGATTTACCATTCAACTTTGAACTTTAAAACTTGATTTTCTCGATAACACAAAAATGTCGCTTGGTACCTTCTGGCATTAACCCGTCGATATGAACGTGGCTTTGCAAAAATCCAATAACGGTCAAATTTGCGCGGTTGTTAGAGATATTTGAGGTGAGCTTACGGCCGAAATTTCAGGGCTCTTTACCGCCGGCAACCGGCTAAACCGGCAGCCAAACCCTGTTAAAATAGAATATAATTAGAATAAAATGACTACATTATGCCATATGAACGTGCCTTTGCAAAAATCCAATAACGGTCAAATTTGCACGGTTGTTAGAAATATTTAAGGTGAGCTTATGGCCGAAATTTCAGGGATCTTGACCGCCGGCAACAGGCTAAACCGGCAGCCAAACCCTGTTAAAATAGAATATAATTAGAATAAAATGACTACATTATGCCATATGAACGTGCATTTGCAAAAATCCAATAACGGTCAAATTTGCACGGTTGTTAGAGATATTTGAGGTTAGCTTATGGCCGAAATTTCAGGGCTCTTGACCGCCGGCAACCGGCTAAACCGGCAGCCAAACCCTGTTTAAAATAGAATATAATTAGAATAAAATGACTACATTATGCCATATGAACGTGCCTTTGCAAAAAATCCAATAACGGTCAAATATGCACGGTTGTTAAAAATATTTGAGGTAAGCTTATGGCCGAAATTTCAGGGCTCTTGACCGCCGGCAACCGACTTAAACGGCAGCCAAACCCTGTTAAAATAGAATATAATTAGAATAAAATGACTACATTATGCCATATGAACGTGCCTTTGCAAAAATCCAATAACGGTCAAATGTGCACGGTTGTTAGAGATATTTGAGGTGAGGTAATGGCCGAAATTTCAGGGCTCTTGACCACCGGCAACCGGCTAAACCGGCAGCCAAACCCTGTTAAAATAGAATATAATTAGAAAAAAATGACTACATTATTCCATATGAACGTGCCTTAGCAAAAATCCAATAACGGTCAAATTTGCACGGTTGTTAGAGATATTTGTGGTGAGCTTATGGCCGAAATATCAGGGCTCTTGACCGCCGGCAACCGGCTAAACCGGCAGCCAAACCCTTTTAAAATACAATATAATTAGAATAAAATGACTATATTATGCCATATGAACGTGCCTTTGCAAAAATCCAATAACGATCAAATTTGCACGATTGTTAGAGATATTTAAGGAGAGCTTATGGCCGAAATTTCAGGGCTCTTGACCACCGGCAACCGGCTAAACCGGCAGCCAAACTCTGTTAAAATAGAATATAATTAGAATAAAATGACTATATTATGCCATATGAACGTGACTTTGCAAAAATCCAATAACGGTCAAATTTGCGCGGTTGTTAGAGATATTTGAGGTGAGCTTACGGCCGAAATTTCAGGGCTCTTTACCGCCGGCAACCGGCTAAACCGGCAGCCAAACCCTGTTAAAATAGAATATAATTAGAATAAAATGACTACATTATGCCATATGAACGTGCCTTTGCAAAAATCCAATAACGGTCAAATTTGCACGGTTGTTAGAAATATTTAAGGTGAGCTTATGGCCGAAATTTCAGGGATCTTGACCGCCGGCAACAGGCTAAACCGGCAGCCAAACCCTGTTAAAATAGAATATAATTAGAATAAAATGACTACATTATGCCATATGAACGTGCATTTGCAAAAATCCAATAACGGTCAAATTTGCACGGTTGTTAGAGATATTTGAGGTTAGCTTATGGCCGAAATTTCAGGGCTCTTGACCGCCGGCAACCGGCTAAACCGGCAGCCAAACCCTGTTTAAAATAGAATATAATTAGAATAAAATGACTACATTATGCCATATGAACGTGCCTTTGCAAAAAATCCAATAACGGTCAAATATGCACGGTTGTTAAAAATATTTGAGGTAAGCTTATGGCCGAAATTTCAGGGCTCTTGACCGCCGGCAACCGACTTAAACGGCAGCCAAACCCTGTTAAAATAGAATATAATTAGAATAAAATGACTACATTATGCCATATGAACGTGCCTTTGCAAAAATCCAATAACGGTCAAATGTGCACGGTTGTTAGAGATATTTGAGGTGAGGTAATGGCCGAAATTTCAGGGCTCTTGACCACCGGCAACCGGCTAAACCGGCAGCCAAACCCTGTTAAAATAGAATATAATTAGAAAAAAATGACTACATTATTCCATATGAACGTGCCTTAGCAAAAATCCAATAACGGTCAAATTTGCACGGTTGTTAGAGATATTTGTGGTGAGCTTATGGCCGAAATATCAGGGCTCTTGACCGCCGGCAACCGGCTAAACCGGCAGCCAAACCCTTTTAAAATACAATATAATTAGAATAAAATGACTATATTATGCCATATGAACGTGCCTTTGCAAAAATCCAATAACGATCAAATTTGCACGATTGTTAGAGATATTTAAGGAGAGCTTATGGCCGAAATTTCAGGGCTCTTGACCACCGGCAACCGGCTAAACCGGCAGCCAAACTCTGTTAAAATAGAATATAATTAGAATAAAATGACTATATTATGCCATATGAACATGCCTTTGCAAAAATCCAATAACGGTCAAATTTGCACGGTTGTTAGAGATATTTGAGGTGAGCTTATGGCCGAAATATCAGGGCTCTTGACCACCGGCAACCGGCTAAACCGGCAGCCAAACCCTGTTAAAATAGAATATAAGTAGAATAAAATGACTACATTATGCCATATGAACGTGCCTTTGCAAAAATCCAATAACGGTCAAATTTGCACGGTTGTTAGAGATATTAGAGGTGAGCTTATGGCCGAAATTTCAGGGCTCTTGACCGCCGTCAACCGGCTAAACCGGCAGCCAAACCCTGTTTAAAATAGAATATAATTAGAATAAAATGACTACATTATGCCATATGAACGTGCCTTTGCAAAAATGCAATAACGGTCAAATGTGCACGGTTGTTAAAGATATTTTAGGTAAGCTTATGGCCGAAATTTCAGGGCTCTTGACCGCCGGCAACCGACTTAAACGGCAGCCAAACCCTGTTAAAATAGAATATAATTAGAATAAAATGACTACATTATGCCATATGAACGTGCCTTTGCAAAAATCCAATAAATGTCAAATGTGCACGGTTGTTAGAGATATTTGAGGTGAGATAATGGCCGAAATTTCAGGGCTCTTGACCACCGGCAACCGGCTAAACCGGCAGCCAAACCCTGTTAAAATAGAATATAATTAGAAAAAAATGACTACATTATTCCATATGAACGTGCCTTAGCAAAAATCCAATAACGGTCAAATTTGCACGGTTGTTAGAGATATTTGTGGTGAGCTTATGGCCGAAATATCAGGGCTCTTGACCGCCGGCAACCGGCTAAACCGGCAGCCAAACCCTGTTAAAATACAATATAATCAGAATAAAATGACTATATTATGCCATATGAACGTGCCTTTGCAAAAATCCAATAACGATCAAATTTGCACGGTTGTTAGAGATATTTAAGGAGAGCTTATGGACGAAATTTCAGGGCTCTTGACCACCGGCAACCGGCTAAACCGGCAGCCAAACCCTGTTAAAATAGAATATAATTAGAATAAAATGAATATATTATGCCATATGAACGTGCCTTTGCAAAAATCCAATAACGGTCAAATTTGCACGGTTGTTAGAGATGATTGAGGTGAGCTTATGGCCGAAATTTCAGGGCTCTTGACCGCCGGCAACCGGCTAAACCGGCAGCCAAACCCTGATAAAATAGAATAAAATTAGAATAAAATGACTGCATTATGCCACATAAACGTGCCTTTGCAAAAATCCAATAACGGTCAAATTTGCACGGTTGTTAGAGATATTAGAGGTGAGCTTATGGCCGAAATTTCAGGGCTCTTGACCGCCGTCAACCGGCTAAACCGGCAGCCAAACCCTGTTTAAAATAGAATATAATTAGAATAAAATGACTACATTATGCCATATGAACGTGCCTTTGCAAAAATCCATTAATGGTCAAATTTGCACGGTTGTTAGAGATATTTGAGGTGAGCTTATGGCCGAAATTTCAGGGCTCTTGACCGCCGGCAACCGGCTAAACCGGCAGCCAAACCCTGTTAAAATAGAATATAATTAGAATAAAATGACTATATTATGCCATATGAACGTGCCTTTGCAAAAATCCAATAACGGTCAAATTTGCACGGTTGTTAGAGTTATTTGAGGTGAGCTTATGGCCGAAATTTAAGGGCTCTTGACCGCCGGCAACCGGCTAAACCGGCAGCCAAACCCTGTTAAAATAGAATATAATTAGAATAAAATGACTATATTATGCCATATGAACATACCTTTGCAAAAATCCAATAACGGTCAAATTTGCACAGTTTTAAGAGATATTTGAGGTGAGCTTATGGCCGAAATTTCAGGGCTTTTGACTGCCGGCAACCAGCTAAACTGGCAGCGAAACCCTTTTAAAATAGAATATAATTAGAATAAAATGACTATATTATGCTATATGAACGTGCCTTTGCAAAAATCCAATAACGGTCAAATTTGCACGGGTGTTAGAGATGTTTGAGGTGAGCTTATGGCCGACATTTCAGGGCTCTTGACAGCCGGCAGCCGGCTAAACCGGCAGCCAAACCCTTTTAAAATAGAATATAATTATAATAAAATGACTATATTATGCTATATGAACGTGCCTTTGCAAAAATCCAATAACGGTCAAATTTGCACGGGTGTTAGAGATATTTGAGGTGAGCTTATGGCCGAAATTTCCGGGCTCTTGACCCCCGGCAACCGGCTAAACCGGCAGCAAAACCCGGTTAAAAATAGAATATATAGAATATAATTAGAATAAAATGACTACATTATTCCATATGAACGTGCCTTTGCAAAAATCCAATAACGGTCAAATTTGCAGGGTTGTTAAGATATTTGAGGTGAAATTATGGTCGAAATTTCAGGGCTCTTGACCACCGGCAACCGGCTAAACCGGCAGCCAAACCCTGTTAAAACAGAATATAATTAGAATAAAATGACTACATTATGCCATATGAACGTGCCTTTGCAAAAATCCAATAACAGTCAAATTTGCACGGTTGTTAGAGATATTTGAGGTGAGCTTATGGCCGAAATGTTAGGGCTCTTGTCCCCCGGCAACCGGCTAAACCGGCAGCCAAACCCTGTTAAAAATAGAATATATAGAGTATAATTAGAATAAAATGACTACATTATGCCATATGAACGTGCCTTTGCAAAAATCCAATAACGGTCAAATTTGCAGGGTTGTTAGAGACGTTTGAGGTGAGCTTATGGCCGAAATTTCAGGGCTCTTGACCGCCGGCAACCGGCTAAACCGGCAGCCAAACCCTGTTAAAATAGAATATAATTAGAATAAAATGACTACTGTGGCATCATTTTATTTAGCGATGGCTTTATTTTCGCGTATTTCGCCCTCGGACCATTTCGCGAATTTAAAACCTAAGCTAAAATTTAAACAAAAGGTTCCACAAGCGTATCCGAAACGTGCTATGTCCGAAATGACCTACACTTTATATATAGTTACCCGTATCGCTATTTGATATAAATTTGAAGTATCGAATAGTTATGTTAATAAAGAAAATAACATTAGTTTAATATAGCTGTCGAATTTCTTTTGGAATATGTTTAATGTTACTTCAAAACTTGAAAGACAATTTAGTCCGCGCATTTAGGTCAGGTCACGTTTTACCAAACAGTATCGTCATCTCATTTTTTAATTTATCAACACTTTTTGTTGCGCAATTAATTGACACTTTAGACCATAAACGGGTAGGCAATTTAACATGCCAATTATGATATGAATGGTTCAAATAGAAGGATCAAATGGGTCCGTGTCAGTTAGCGGCGCCGAATAAACAGCGGTTCGATAGTTGACTGACAAACGAAGTGGTTATTGACAGGGGGCAAACAGACACATGATTAGCGCGCGTGTTCAAATAAACAATAGGTATTGATAACGGGGCGGCAAAATGTCGAGAATAATACTTTTTTTTAAAAAATTGGATTTGCGCGAATTAACGTCCGCGCGAAACAGTCTTTTTCGGCGATTGCGCGAAATTTCGTGCCAGCGAAATTAAATGATACCAAAGTACATAATGCAATATGAACGTGCCTTTGCAAAAATCCAATAACGGTCAAATTTGCACGGTTGTTAGAGATATTTAAGGTGAGCTTATGGCCGAAATTTCAGGGCTCTTGACCACCGGCAACGAGCTAATCCGGCAGCCAAACCCTGTCAAAATAGAATATAATTAGAATAAAATGACTATATTATGCCATATGAACGTGTCTTTGCAAAAATCCAATAACGGTCAAATTTGCACGGTTGTTAGAGATATTTGAGGTGAGCTTATGGCCGAAATTTCAGGGCTCTTGACCGCCGGCAAACGGCTAAATCGGCAGCCAAACCCTGTTAAAAATAGAATATAATTAGAATTAAATGACTACATTATGCCATATGAACGTGCCTTTGCAAAAATCCAATAACGGTCAAATATGCACGGTTGTTAGAGATATTTGAGGTGAGTTTATGGCCGAAATTTCAGGGCTCTTGACCGCCGGCAACCGACAAAACCGGCAGCCAAAGCCTGTTTAAAAAGAATATAATTAGAATAAAATGACTACATTATGCCATATGAACGTGCCTTTGCAAAAATCCAATAACGGTCAAATTTGCACGGTTGTTAGGTTAGAGATATTTAAGGTGATCTTATGGCCGAAATTTCAGGGCTCTTGACCACCGGCAACCGGCTAAACCGGCAGCCAAAGCCTGTTAAAATAGAATATAATTAGAATAAAATGACTACATTATGCCATATGAACGTGCCTTTGCAAAAATCCAATAACGGTCAAATTTGCGCAGTTGTTAGAGAAATTCGAGGTGAGCTTATGGCCGAAATTTCAGGGCTCTTGACGGCCGGCAACCGGCTAAACCGGCAGCCAAACCCTGTTAAAATAGAATATAATTAGAACAAAATGACTATATAATGCCATATGAACGTGCCTTTCCAAAAATCCAATAACGGTCAAATTTGCACGGTTGTTAGAGATATTTGAGGTGAGCTTATGGCCAAAATTTCAAAGCTCTCTACCGCTGGCAACCGGCTAAACCGGCAGCCAAACCCTGTTAAAATAGAATATAATTAGAATAAAATGACAACAATATGCCATATGAACGTGCCTTTGCAAAAATCCAATAACGGTCAAATTTGCACGGTTGTTAGAGATATTTGTGGTGAGCTTATGGCCGAAATTTCAGGGCTCTTGACCGCCGGCCACCGGCTAAACCGGCAGCCAAACCCTGTTAAAATATAATTTAATTAGAATTAAATGACTATATTATGCCATATGAACGTGCTTTTGCAAAAATCAATAATGGTCAAATTTGCAAGGTTGTTAGAGATATTTGAGGTGAGCTTATAGCCGAAACTTCAGGGCTCTTGACCGCCGGCAACCGGCTAAACCGGCAGCCAAACCCTGTAAAAATAGAATATAATTTGAATAAAATGACTACATTATGCCATATGAACGTGCCTTTGCAAAAATCCAATAACGGTCAAATTTGCACGGTTGTTAGAGATATTTTGAGGTGAGGTGATGGCCGAAATTTCAGTGCTCTTTACCGCCGGCAACCGGCTAAACCAAACCCTGTTAAAATAGAATATAATTAGAATAAAATGACTACATTATGCCATAGGAACGTGCCTTTGCAAAAATCCAATAACGGTAAAATTTGCACGGTTGTTAGAGATATTTGAGTTGAGCATATGGCCGAAATTTCAGGTCTCTTGACCGCCGGCAACCGGCTAAATCGGCAGCCAAACCCTTTTAAAATAGAATATAATTAGAATAAAATGACTATATTATGCCATATGACGTGCCTTTGCAAAAATCCAAAACCGGTCAAATTTGCAAGGTTGTTAGAGATATTTGAGGTGAGCTTATGGCCAAAATTTCAGGGCTCTAATCCGCCGGCAACCGGCTAAACCGGCAGCCAAACCCTGTTAAAATAGAATATAATTAGAATAAAATGACTATATTATGCCATATGAACGTGCCTTTGCAAAAATCCAATAACGGTCAAATTTGCACGGTTTTTAGAGATATTTGAGGTGAGCTTATGGCCGAAATTTCAGGGCTCTTGACTGCCGGCAGCCGGCTAAACGGGCAGCCAAACGCTGTTAAAATAGAATATAATTAGAATAAAATGACTACATTATGCCATATGAACGTGCCTTTGCAAAAATCCAATAATGGTCATATTTGCACGGTTGTTAGAGATATTTGATTTGAGCTTATGGCCGTAATTTTAGGGCTCTTCACCCCCGGCAACCGGCTAAACCGGCAGCCAAACCCTGTTAAAAATAGAATATATAGAATATAATTAGAATAAAATGACTACATTATGCCATATGAACGTGCCTTTGCAAAAATCCAATAACGGTCAAATTTGCACGGTTGTTAGAGATGTTTGAGGTGAGCTTATGGCCGAAATTTCAGGGCTCTTGACCCCCGGCAACCGGCTAAACCGGCAGCAAAACCCGGTTAAAAATAGAATACTTAGAATATAATTAGAATAAAATGACTACATTATTCCATATGAACGTGCCTTTGCAAAAATCCAATAACGGTCAAATTTGCAGGGTTGTTATAGATATTTGAGGTGAAATTATGGTCGAAATTTCAGGGCTCTTGACCACCGGCAACCGGCTAAACCGGCAGCCAAACCCTGTTAAAATAGAATATAATTAGAATAAAATGACTACATTATGCCATATGAACGTGCCTTTGCAAAAATCCAATAACAGTCAAATTTGCACGGTTGTTAGAGATATTTGAGGTTAGCTTATGGCCGAAATGTTAGGGCTCTTGTCCCCCGGCAACCGGCTAAACCGGCAGCCAAACCCTGTTAAAAATAGAATATATAGAGTATAATTAGAATAAAATGACTACATTATGCCATATGAACGTGCCTTTGCAAAAATCCAATAACGGTCAAATTTGCAGGGTTGTTAGAGACGTTTGAGGTGAGCTTATGGCCGAAATTTCAGGGCTCTTGACCGCCGGCAACCGGCTAAACCGGCAGCCAAACCCTGTTAAAATAGAATATAATTAGAATAAAATGACTACTGTGGTATCATTTTATTTAGCGATGGCTTTATTTTCGCGTATTTCGCCCTCGGACCATTTCGCGAATTTAAAACCTAAGCTAAAATTTAAACAAAAGGTTCCACAAGCGTATCCGAAACGTGCTATGTCCGAAATGACCTACACTTTATATATAGTTACCCGTATCGCTATTTGATATAAATTTGAAGTATCGAATAGTTATGTTAATAAAGAAAATAACATTAGTTTAATATAGCTGTCGAATTTCTTTTGGAATATGTTTAATGTTACTTCAAAACTTGAAAGACAATTTAGTCCGCGCATTTAGGTCAGGTCACGTTTTACCAAACAGTATCGTTGTCATCTCATTTTTTAATTTATCAACACTTTTTGTTGCGCAATTAATTGACACTTTAGACCATAAACGGGTAGGCAATTTAACATGCCAATGATGATATGAATGGTTCAAATAGAAGGATCAAATGGGTCCGTGTCAGTTAGCGGCGCCGAATAAACAGCGGTTCTATAGTTGACTGACAAACGAAGTGGTTATTGACAGGGGGCAAACAGACACATGATTAGCGCGCGTGTTCAAATAAACAATAGGTATTGATAACGGGGCGGCAAAATGTCGAGAATAATACTTTTTTTAAAAAAATTGGATTTGCGCGAATTTACGTCCGCGCGAAACAGTCTTTTTCGGCGATTGCGCGAAATTTCGTGCCAGCGAAATTAAATGATACCAAAGTACATAATGCAATATGAACGTGCCTTTGCAAAAATCCAATAACGGTCAAATTTGCACGGTTGTTAGAGATATTTAAGGTGAGCTTATTGCCAAAATTTCAGGGCTCTTGACCACCGGCAACGAGCTAATCCGGCAGCCAAACCCTGTCAAAATAGAATATAATTAGAATAAAATGACTATATTTTGCCATATGAACGTGTCTTTGCAAAAATCCAATAACGGTCAAATTTGCACGGTTGTTAGAGATATTTGAGGTGAGCTTATGGCCGAAATTTCAGGGCTCTTGCCCGCCGGCAACCGGCCAAACCGGCGGCCAAACCCTGTTAAAATAGAAAATAATTAGAATAAAATGACTACATTATGCCATATGAACGTGCCTTTGCAAAAATCCATTTACGGTCAAATTTGCACTGTTGTTAGAGATATTTGAGGTGAGCTTATGGCCGAAATGTCAGGGCTCTTGACCGCCGGCAACCGGCTAAACCGGCAGCCAAACCCTGCTAAAATAGAATATAATTAGAATAAAATGACTACATTATGCCATATGAACGTGCCTTTGCAAAAATCCAATTACGGTCAAATTTACACAGTTGTTAGAGATATTTGAGGTGAGCTTTTGGCCGAAATTTCAGGGCTCTTGACAGCCGGAAACTGGCTTAATCAGCAGCCAAACCCTGTTAAAATAGAATATAATTAGAATAAAATGACTATATTATGCCATATGAATATGCCTTTGCAAAAATCCAATAACGGTCAAATTTGCACGGTTGTTAGAGATATTTGAGGTGAACTTATGGCCGAAATTTCAGGGCTCTTGACCGCCGGAAACCGGCTAAACCGGCAGCCAAACCCTGTTAAAATAGAATATAATTAGAATAAAATGACTACATTATGCCATATGAACGTGCCTTTGCAAAAATCCAATAACGGTCAAATTTGCACGGTTGTTAGAGATATTTTAGGTGAGCGTATGGCCGAAATTTCAGGGCTCTTGACCGCCGGCAACCGGCTAAACATGCAGCCAAACCCTGTTAAAATAGAATATAATTAGAATAAAATGACTACATTATGCCATATGAAGGTTCCTTTGCACAAATCCAATAACGGTCAAATTTGCACGGTTGTTAGAGAAATTTCAGGTGAGCTTATGGCCGAAATTTCAGGGCTCTTGACCGCTGGCAACCGGCTAAACCGGCAGCCAAACCCTGTTAAAATAGAATATAATTAGAATAAAATGACTACACTATGCCATATGAACGTGCCTTTGCAAAATCCAATAACGGTCATATTTGCACGGTTGTTAGAGATATTTGAGGTGAGCTTATGGCCGAAATTTCAATGCTCTTGACCGCCGTCAACCGGCTAAACCGGCAGCCAAACCCTGTTAAAAAAGAATATAATTAGAATATAATGACTATATTATGCCATATGAACGTGCCTTTGCAAAAATCCAATAACGGTCAAATTTGCACGGTGTTTAGAGATATTTGAGGTGAGCTTATGGCCGAAATTTGAGGGCTCATGATCGCCGGCAACCGGCTTACCCGGCAGCCAAACTCTGTTAAAATGGAATATAATTAGAATCAAATGACTACATTATGCCATATGAACGTGCCTTTGCAAAAATCCAATAACGGTCAAATTTGCACGGTTGTTAGAGATATTTGAGGTGAGCTTATGGCCGAAATGTCAGGGCTCTTATCCGCCGGCAACCGGCTAAACCGGCAGCCAAACCCTGTTAAAATAGAATATGATTAGAATAAAATGACTATATTATGCCATATGAACGTGCCTTTGCAAAAATCAAATAACGGTCAAATTTGCACGGTTATTAGACATATTTGAGGTGAGCTTATGGCCGAAATTTCAGGGCTCTTGACCGCCGGAAACCGGCTAAACCGGCAGCCAAACCCTGTTAAAATAGAATATAATTAGAATAAAATGACTACATTATGCCATATGAACGTGCCTTTGCAAAAATCCAATAACGGTCAAATGTGCACGGTTGTTAGAGATATTTGAGGTGAGCACATGGTCGAAATTTCAGGGCTCTTGACCGCCGGCAACCGGCTAAACCGGCAGCCAAACTCTGTACAAATAGAATATAATTAGAATAAAATGACTATATTATGCCATATGAACGTGCCTTTGCAAAAATCCAAAAACGGTCAAATTTGCACGGTTGTTAGAGATATTTGAGGTGAGCTTATGGCCGAAATTTCAGGGCTCTTGACCGCCGGCAACCGGCTAAACCGGCAGCCAAACCCTGTTAAAATAGAATATAATTAGAATAAAATGACTATATTATGCCATATGAACGTACCTTTGCAAAAATCCAATAACGGTCAAATTTGCACGGTTGTTAGAGATATTTGAGGTGAGCTTATGGCCGAAATTTCAGGGCTCTTGACCGCCGGAAACTGGCTAAACCGGCAGCAAAACCCTGTTAAAATAGAATATAATCAGAATAAAATGACTACATTATGCCATATGAACGTGCCTTTGCAAAAATCCAATAACGGTCAAATTTGCACGGTTGTTAGAGATATTTGAGGTGAGCTTATGGCCGAAATTTCAGGGCTCTTGACCGCCGGCAACAGGCTAAACCGGCAGCCAATCCTGTTAAAATAGAATATAATTAGAATAAAATGACTACATTATGCCATATGAACGTGCCTTTGCAAAAATCCAATAACGGTCAAACTTGCACGGTTGTTAGAGATATTTGAGGTGAGCTTATGGCCGAATTTCAGGGCTCTTGACCGCCGGAAACTGGCTAAACCGGCAGCCAAACCTTGTTAAAATAGAATATTATTAGAATAAAATGACAACATTATGCCATATGAACGTGCCTTTGCAAATATCGTATAACGGTCAAATTTGCACGGTTGTAAGAGATATTTGAGGTGAGCTTATGGCCGAAATTTCAGGGCTCTTGACAGCCAGCAATCGGATAAACCGGCAGCCAAACCCAGTTAAAATAGAATATAATTAGAATAAAATGACTACATTATGCCATATGAACGTGCCTTTGCAAAAATCCAATAACGGTCAAATGTGCACGGTTGTTAGAGATATTTGAGGTGAGCTTATGGCCGAAATTTCAGGGCTCTTGACCGCCAGCAACAGGCTAAACCGACAGCCAAACCCTGTTAAAGTAGAATATTATTATATAAAATGACTACATTATGCCATAATATTATGAACGTGCCTTTGCAAAAATCCAATAACGGTCAAATTTGCACGGTTGTTAGAGATATTTGAGGTGAGCTGATGGCCGAAATTTCAGGGCTCATGACCGCCGGCAACCGGCTTACCCGGCAGCCAAACTCTGTTAAAATGGAATATAATTAGAATAAAATGACTACATTATGCCATATGAACGTGCCTTTGCAAAAATCCAATAACGGTCAAATTTGCACGGTTGTTAGAGATATTTGAGGTGAGCTTATGGCCGAAATGTCAGGGCTCTTATCCGCCGGCAACCGGCTAAACCGGCAGCCAAACCCTGTTAAAATAGAATATAATTAGAATAAAATGACTATATTATGCCATATGAACGTGCCTTTGCAAAAATCAAATAACGGTCAAATTTGCACGGTTATTAGACATATTTGAGGTGAGCTTATGGCCGAAATTTCAGGGCTCTTGACCGCCGGCAACCGGCTAAATCGGCAGCCAAACCCTGTTAAAATAGATTATAATTAGAATAAAATGACTACATTATGCCATATGAACGTGCCTTTGCAAAAATCCAATAACGGTCAAATTTGCACGGTTGTTAGAGATATTTAAGGTGAGCACATGGTCGAAATTTCAGGGCTTTTGACCTCCGGCAACCGGCTAAACCGGCAGACAAACTCTGTACAAATAGAATATAATTAGAATAAAATGACTATATTATGCCATATGAACGTGCCTTTGCAAAAATCCAATAACGGTCAAATTTGCACGGTTGTTAGAGATATTTGAGGTGAGCTGATGGCCGAAATTTCAGGGCTCTTGACCGCCGGCAACCGGCTAAACCGGCAGCCAAACCCTGTTAAAATAGAATATAATTAGAATAAAATGACTATATTATGCCATATGAACGTACCTTTGCAAAAATCCAATAACGGTCAAATTTGCACGGTTGTTAGAGATATTTGAGGTGAGCTTATGGCCGAAATTTCAGGGCTCTTGACCGCCGGAAACTGGCTAAACCGGCAGCAAAACCCTGTTAAAATAGAATATAATCAGAATAAAATGACTACATTATGCCATATGAACGTGCCTTTGCAAAAATCCAATAACGGTCAAATTTGCACGGTTGTTAGACATACTTGAGGTGAGCTTATGGCCGAAATTTCAGGGCTCTTGACCGCCGGCAACCGGCTAAACCGGCAGCCAATCCTGTTAAAATAGAATATAATTAGAATAAAATGACTACATTATGCCATATGAACGTGCCTTTGCAAAAATCCAATAACGGTCAAATTTGCATGGTTGTTAGAGATATTTGAGGTGAGCTTATGGCCGAATTTCAGGGCTCTTGACCGCCGGCAACCGGCTAAACCGGCATCCAAACCCTGTGAAAAAAGAATATAATTAGAATAAAATGACTACATAATGCCAAATGAACGTGCCTTTGCAAAAATCCAATAACGGTCAAATTTGCACGGTTGTTACAGATATTTGAGGCGAGCTTATGGCCGAAATTTCAGGGCTCTTGACTGCCGGAACCGGCTAAACCGGCAGCAAAACCCTGTTAAAGTAGAATATTATTATATAAAATGACTACATTATGCCATAATATTATGAACGTGCCTTTGCAAAAATCCAATAACGGTCAAATTTGCACGGTTGTTAGAGATATTTTAGGTGAGCTTATGGCCGAAATTTCAGGGCCCTTGACAGCCAGCAATCGGATAAACCGGCAGCCAACCCTGTTAAAATAGAATATAATTAGAATAAAATGACTACATTATGCCATATGAACGTGCCTTTGCAAAACTCCAATAACGGTCAAATGTGCACGGTTGTTAGAGATATTTGAGGTGAGCTTATGGCCGAAATTTCAGGGCTCTTGACCGCCGGCAGCCGGTTAACCGGCAGCAAAACCCTGTTAAAATAGAATATAATTAGAATAAAATGACTACATTATGCCATATGAACGTGCCTTTGCAAAAATCCAATAACGGTCAAATTTGCACGGTTGTTAGACATATTTGAGGTGAGCTTATGGCCGAAATTTCAGGGCTCTTGACCGCCGGCAACCGGCTAAACCGACAGCCAAACCCTATTAAAATAGAATATAATTAGAATAAAATGACTACATTATGCCATATGAACGTGCCTTTGCAAAAATCCAATAACGGTCAAATTTGCACGGTTGTTAGAGATATTTTAGGTGAGCTTATGGCCGAAATTTCAGGGCTCTTGACCGCCGGCAACCGGCTAAACCGCAGCCAAACCCTGTTAAAATAGAATATAATTAGAATAAAATGACTATATTATGTCATATGAACGTGCCTTTGCAAAAATCCAATAACGGTCAAACTTGCACGGTTGTTAGAGATGTTTGAGGTGAGCTTATGGCCGAAATTTCAGGGCTCTTGAATGCCGGCAACCGGGTAAACCGGCAGCCAAACCCTGTTAAAATAGAATATAATTAGAATTAAATGACTACATTATGCAATATGTGTCTTTGCAAAAATCCAATAACGGTCAAATTTGCACGGTTGTTATAGATATTTTGAGGTGAGCTTATGGCCGAAATTTCAGGGCTCTTGACCGCCGGCAACCGGCTAAACCGGCAGCCAAACCCTGTTAAAATAGAATATAATTAGAATAAAATGACTATATTATACCATATGATCTTGTCTTTGCAAAAATCCAATAACGGTCAAATTTGCACGGTTGTTAGAGATATTTGAGGTGAGCTTATGGCCGAAATTTCAGGGCTCTTGACCGCCGGCAACCGGCTAAACCGGCAGCCAATATCTGTTTAAATAGAATATAATTAGAATAAAATGACTACATTATGCCATATGAACGTGCCTTTGCAAAAATCCAATAACGGTCAAATTTGCACGGTTGTTAGAGATATTTGAGGTGAGCACATGGTCGAAATTTCGGGGCTTTTGACTGCCGGCAACCGGCTAAACCGGCAGCCAAACCCTATACAAATAGAATATAATTAAAATAAAATTACTATTTTATAACATATGAACGTGCCTTTGCAAAAATACAATAACGGTCAAATTTGCACGGTTGTTGCAGATAATTGAGGTGAGCTTATGGCCGAAATTTCAGGGCTCTTGACCGCCGGCAACCGGCTAAACCGGCAGCCAAACCCTGTTTAAATAGAATATTATAAGAATAAAATGACTATATTATTCGTTATGAACGTGCCTTTGCAAAAATCCAATAACGGCCAAATTTTCACGGTTGTTAGATATATTTGAGGTGAGCTTATGGTCGAAATTTCAGGGCTCTTGACCGCGAGCAACCGGCTAAACCGGCAGCCAAACCCAGTTAAAATAGAATATAATTAGAATAAAATGACTACATTATGCCATATGAACATGCTTTTGCAAAAAATCCAATAACGGTCAAATTTGCACGGTTGTTAGAGATGTTTGAGGTGAGCTTCTGGCCGAAATTTCAGGAATCTTGACCGCCGGCAACCGGCTAAACCGGCGGCCAAACCCTGTGAAAATAGAATATTATTAGAATAAAATGACAACATTATGCCATATGAACGTGCCTTTGCAAAAATCGTATAATGGTCAAATTTGCACGGTTGTTAGAGATATTTGAGGTGAGCTTATGGCCGAAATTTCAGGGCTCTTGACAGCCAGCAATCGGATAAACCGGCAGCCAAACCCAGTTAAAATAGAATATAATTACAATAAAATGACAATATTATGCCATATGGACGTGCCTTTGCAAAAATCCAATAACGGTCAAATGTGCACGGTTGTTAGAGATATTTGAGGCGAGCTTATGGCCGAAATTTCAGGGCTCTTGACCGCCGGCAACCGGCTAAACCGGCAGCCAAACCCTGTTAAAGTAGAATATTATTATATAAAATGACTACATTATGCCATAATATTATGAACGTGCCTTTGCAAAAATCGAATAACGGTCAAATTTGCACGGTTGTTAGAGATATATTAGGGGAGCTTATGGCCGAAATTTCAGGGCCCTTGACAGCCAGCAATCGGATAAACCGGCAGCCAAACCCTGTTAAAATAGAATATAATTAGAATAAAATGACTACATTATGCCATATGAACGTGCCTTTGCAAAAATCCAATAACGGTCAAATGTGCACGGTTGTTAGAGATATTTGAGGTGAGCTTATGGCCGAAATTTCAGGGCTCTTGACCGCCGGCAACCCGCTAAACCGGCACCCAAACCCAGTTAAAATAGAATATAATTACAATAAAATGACTACATTATGCCATATGAACGTGCCTTTGCAAAAATCCAATAACGGTCAAATTTGCACGGTTGTAAGAGATATTTGAGGTGAGCTGATGGTCGAAATTTCAGGGCTCCTAACCACCGGTAACCGGCTAAACCGGCAGCCAAACCCTGTTTAAATAGAATATAATTAGAATAAAATGACTACATTATGCCATATGAACGTGCCTTTGCAAAAATCCAATAACGGTCAAATTTGCACGGTTGTTAGAGATATTTGAGGTGAGCTTATGGCCGAAATTTCAGGGCTCTTGACAGCCGGCAACCGGCTAAACCGGCATCCAAACCCTGTGAAAAAAGAATATGATTAGAATAAAATGACTATATTATGCCATATGAACGTGCCTTTTCAAAAATCCAATAACGGTCAAATTTGCACGGTTGTTAGAGATATTTTAGGTGAGCTTATGGCAGAACATTCAGGGCTCCGAACCGCGGGCAACCGGCTAAACCGGCAGCCAAACCCTGTTAAAATAGAATATAATTAGAATAAAATGACTACATTATGCCATATGAACGTGCCTTTGCAAAAATCCAATAACGGTCAAATCTGCATTGCTTTTAAAGATATTTGAGATGAGTTTATGGACGAAATTTCAGGGCCCTTGACCGCTGGCAACCGGCTAAACCGCCAGCCAAACCCTGTTAAAATAGAATATAATAAGAATAAAATGACTACATTATGCCATATGAACGTGCCTTTGCAAAAATCCAATAACGTTCAAATTTGCGCGGTTGTTAGAGATATTTGAGGTGAGCTTATGGCCGAAATTTCAGGGCTCTTGACCACCGGCAACCGGCTAAATCGGCAGCCAAACCCTGTTATAATAGAATATAATTAGAATAAAATGACTACATTATACCATATGAACGTGCCTTTGCAAAAATCCAATAACGGTCAAATGTGCATGGTTGTTGGAAATACTTGAGGTGACCTTATGGCCGAAATTTCAGGGCTCTTGACAGCCGGCAACCGGCTAAACCGGCAGCCAAACCCTGTTGAAATAGAATATAATTAGAATAAAATGACTACATTATGCCATATGAACGTGCCTTTGCAAAAATCCAATAACGGTCAAATTTGCACGGTTGTTAGAGATGTTGGAGATGAGCTTATGGCCGAAATTTCACGGCATTTGACCTCCGGCAACCGGCTAAACCGGCAGCCAAACCCTGTTAAAATAGAATATAATTAGAATAAAATGACTATATTATGTCATATGAACGTGCCTTTGCAAAAATCCAATAACGGTCAAACTTGCACGGTTGTTAGAGATGTTTGAGGTGAGCTTATGGCCGAAATTTCAGGGCTCCTGACTGCCGGCAACCGGGTAAACCGGCAGCCAAACCCTGTTAAAATAGAATATAATTAGAATTAAATGACTACATTATGCAATATGTGTCTTTGCAAAAATCCAATAACGGTCAAATTTGCACGGTTGTTAGAGATATTTTGAGGTGAGCTTATGGCCGAAATTTCAGGGCTCTTGACCGCCGGCAACCGGCTAAACCGGCAGCCAATCCTGTCAAAATAGAACATAATTAAAATAAAATGACTACATTATGCCATATGAACGTGCCTTTGCAAAAATCCAATAACGGTCAAATTTGCACGGTTGTTAGAAATATTTTAGGTGAGCTTATGGCCGACATTTCAGGGCTCTTGACCGCCGGCAACCGGCTAAACCGGCAGCCAAACCCTGTTAAAATAGAATATAATTAGAATAAAATGACTATATTATACCATATGATCTTGTCTTTGCAAAAATCCAATAACGGTCAAATTTGCACGGTTGTTAGAGATATTTGAGGTGAGCTTATGGCCGAAATTTCAGGGCTCTTGACCGCCGGCAACCGGCTAAACCGGCAGCCAAAATCTGTTTAAATAGAATATAATTAGAATAAAATGACTACATTATGCCATATGAACGTGCCTTTGCAAAAATCCAATAACGGTCAAATTTGCAAGGTTGTTAGAGATATTTGAGGTGAGCACATGGTCGAAATTTCGGGGTTTTGACTGCCGGCAACCGGCTAAACCGGCAGCCAAACCCTTTTAAAATAGAATATAATTAAAATAAAATTACTATTTTATAACATATGAACGTGCCTTTGCAAAAATACAATAACGGTCAAATTTGCACGGTTGTTGCAGATAATTGAGGTGAGCTTATGGCCGAAATTTCAGGGCTCTTGACCGCCGGCAACCGGCTAAACCGGCAGCCAAACCCTGTTTAAATAGAATATTATAAGAATAAAATGACTATATTGTTCGTTATGAACGTGCCTTTGCAAAAATCCAATAACGGTCAAATTTTCACGGTTGTTAGATATATTTGAGGTGAGCTTATGGCCGAAATTTCAGGGCTCTTGACCGCGAGCAACCGGCTAAACCGGCAGCCAAACCCAGTTAAAATAGAATATAATTAGAATAAAATGACTACATTATGCCATATGAACATGCTTTTGCAAAAAATCCAATAACGGTCAAATTTGCACGGTTGTTAGAGATGTTTGAGGTGAGCTTCTGGCCGAAATTTCAGGAATCTTGACCGCCGGCAACCGGCTAAACCGGCGGCCAAACCCTGTGAAAATAGAATATAATTAGAATAAAATGACTACATTATGCCATATGAACGTGCCTTTGCAAAAATCCAATAACGGTCAAATTTGCACGGTTGTTAGACATATTTGAGGTGAGCTTATGGCCGAAATTTCAGGGCTCTTGACCGCCGGCAACCGGCTAAACCTACAGCCAAACCCTGTTAAAATAGAATATAATTAGAATAAAATGACTACATTATGCCATATGAACGTGCCTTTGCAAAAATCCAATAACGGTCAAATTTGCACGGTTGTTAGATATATTTGAGGTGAGCTTATGGCCGAAATTTCTGGGCTCTTGACCGCCGGCAACCGGCTAAACCGGCAGCCAATCCTGTTAAAATGAATATAATTAGAATAAAATGACTACATTATGCCATATGATCGTGCCTTTGCAAAAATCCAATAACGGTCAAATTTGCACGGTTGTTAGAGATATTTGAGGTGAGCTTATGGCCGAATTTTCAGGGCTCTTGACCGCCGGTAACCGGCTAATCCGGCAGCCAAACCCTGTTAAAATAGAATATAATTAGAGTAAAATGTCTACATTATACCATATAATCGTGTATTTGCAAAAATCCAATAACGGTCAAATTTGCACGGTTGTTAGAGATATTTGAGGTAAGCTTATGTCCGAAATTTCAGGGCTATTGACCCGCGGCAACCGGCTAAACCGGCAGCCAAACCCTGTTTAAATAGAATATAATTAGAATAAAATGACTACATTATGCCATATGAACGTGCCTTTGCAAAAATCCAATAACGGTCAAATTTGCACGGTTGTTAGAGGTATTTGAGGTGAGCACATGGTCGAAATTTCAGGGCTTTTGACAGCCGGCAACCGGCTAAACCAGCAGCCAAACCATGTTAAAATAGAATATAATTAGAATAAAATGACTACATTATGCCATATGAACGTGCCTTTGCAAAAATCCAATAACGGTCAAATTTGCACGGTTGTTAGAGATATTTAAGGTAAGCTGATGGCCGAAATTTCAGGGCTCTTGACCGCCGGCAACCGGCTAAACCAGCAGCCAAACCCTGTTAAAATAGAATATAATTAGAATAAAATGACTACACTAATCCATATGAACGTGCCTTTGCAAAAATCCAATAACAGTCAAATATGCACAGTTGTTAGAGATATTTAAGGTGAGGTACTGGCCGAAGTTTCAGGGCTCTTGACCTCCAGCAACCGGCTAAATCGGCAGCCAAACCCTGTTAAAATAGAATATAATTAGTATAAAATGACTATATTATGCCATATGAACGTGCCTTTGCAAAAATCCAATAACAGTCAAATTTGCAGGGATTTTAGAGATATTTTCGGTGAGCTTATGGCCGATATTTCAGGGCTCTTGACCGCCGGCAACCGGCTAAACCGGCAGCCAAACCCGCTTTAAATAGAATATAATTTGAATAAAATGACTACACTATGCCATATGAACGTGCCTTTGCAAAAATCCAATAACGGTCAAATATCACGGTTGTTAGAGATGTTTGAGGTGAGCTTATGGCCGAAATTTCAGGGCTCTTGACCGCCGGAAACCGGCTAAACCGGCAGCAAAACCCTGTTAAAATAGAATATAATTAGAATAAAATGACTACATTATGCCATATGAACGTGCCTTTGCAAAAATCGTATAACGGTCAAATTTGCACGGTTGTTAGAGATATTTGAGGTGAGCTTATGGCCGAAATTTCAGGGCTCTTGACCGCCGGTAACCGGCTAAACCGGCAGCCAATCCTGTTAAAAAAGAATATAATTAGAATAAAATGACTACATTATGCCATATGATCGTGCCTTTGCAAAAATCCAATAACGGTCAAATTTGCACGGTTGTTAGAGATATTTGAGGTGAGCTTATGGCCGAAATTTCAGGGCTCTTGACCGCCGGTAACCGGCTAAACAGGCAGCCAAACCCTGTTAAAATAGAATATAATTAGAATAAAATGTCTACATTATACCATATGATCGTGTCTTTGCAAAAATCCAATAACGGTCAAATTTGCACGGTTGTTAGAGATATATTATAGGTGAGCTTATGTCCGAAATTTCAGGGCTCTTGACCTCCGGCAACCGGCTAAAGCGGCAACCAAACCCTGTTTAAATAGAATATAATTAGAATAAAATGACTACATTATGCCATATGAACGTGCCTTTGCAAAAATCCAATAACGGTCAAATTTGCACGGTTGTTAGAGATATTTCAGGTGAGCACATGGTCGAAATTTCAGGGCTTTTGACCGCCGGCAACCGGCTAAACCAGCAGCCAAACCATGTTAATATAGAATATAATTAGAATAAAATGACTACATTATGCCATATGAACGTGCCTTTGTAAAAATCCAATAACGGTCAAATTTGCACGGTTGTTAGAGATATTTAAGGTAAGCTGATGGCCGAAATTTCAGGGCTCTTGACCGCCGGCAACAGGCTAAACCAGCAGCCAAACACTATTAAAATAGAATATAATTAGAATAAAATGACTACACTATTCCATATGAACGTGCCTTTGCAAAAATCAAATAACGGTCAAATTTGCACAGTTGTTAGAGATATTTAAGGTGAGGTACTGGCCGAAGTTTCAGGGCTCATGACCTCCGGCAACCGGCTAAATCGGCAGCCAAACCCTGTTAAAATAGAATATAATTAGTATAAAATGACTATATTATGCCATATGAACGTGCCTTTGCAAAAATCCAATAACAGTCAAATTTGCAGGGATTTTAGAGATATTTTTGGTGAGCTTATGGCCGAAATTTCAGGGCTCTTGACCGCCGGCAACAGGCTAAACCAGCAGCCAAACCCTATTAAAATAGAATATAATTAGAATAAAATGACTACACTATTCCATATGAACGTGCCTTTGCAAAAATCAAATAACGGTCAAATTTGCACAGTTGTTAGAGATATTTAAGGTGAGGTACTGGCCGAAGTTTCAGGGCTCATGACCTCCGGCAACCGGCTAAATCGGCAGCCAAACCCTGTTAAAATAGAATATAATTAGAATAAAATGACTACACTATTCCATATGAATGTGCCTTTGCAAAAATCCAATAACGGTCAAATTTGCACAGTTGTTAGAGATATTTAAGGTGAGGTACTGGCCGAAGTTTCAGGGCTCTTGACCTCCGGCAACCGGCTAAACCGGCAGCCAAACCCTGTTAAAATAAAATATAATTAGAATAAAATGACTGCATTATGCCATATGAACGTGCCTTTGTTAAAATCCAATATCGGTCAAATTTTCACGGTTGTTAGAGATATTTGAAGTCAGCTAATGGCCGAAATTTCAGGGCTCTTGACCGCCGGCAACCGGCTAAACCGGCAGCCAAACCCTGTTAAAATAGAATATAATTAGAATAAAAAAACTATATTATGCCATATGAACGTGCCTTTGCAGAAATCCAATAACAGTCAAATCTGCACGGTTGTTAGAGATATTTGAGGTGAGCTTATGGCAGAAATTTCAGGGCTCTTGAACGCCGGCAACCGGCTTAACCGGAAGCCAAACCCTTTTAAAATAGAATATGATTAGAATAAAATGACTACATTATGCCATATGAACGTGCCTTTGCAAAAATCCAATAACGGTCAAATTTGCACGGTTGTTAGAGATATTTGAGGTGAGCTTATGGCCGAAATTTCAGGGCTTTTAATAGCCGGCAACCGGCTAAACCGGCAGCCAAACCCTGTTAAAATAGAATATAATTAGAATAAAATGACTACATTATGCCATTAGAACGTGCCTTTGCAAAACTCCAATAACGGTCAAATTTGCACGGTTTTTAGAGATATTTGAGGTTAGCTTATGGCCGAAATTTCAGGGCCCTTGACCGCCGGCAACCCGCAAAACCGGCAGCCAAACCATGTTAAAATAGCATATAATTAGAATAAAATGACTACATTTTGCCATATGAACGTGCCTTTGCAAAAATCCAATAACGGTAAAATTTGTACAGTTGTTAGAGATATTTGAGGTGAGCTTATGGCCGAAATCTCAGGGCTCTAGACCGCCGGCAACCGGCTACACCGGCAGCCAAACCCTGTTAAAATAGAATATAATTAGAATAAAATGACTATATTATGCCATATGAACGTGCTTTTGCAAAAATCCAATAACGGTCAAATTTGCACGGTTGTTAGAGATATTTGAGGTGAGCTTTTGGTCGAAATTTCAGGGCTCTTGACCGCCGGCAACCGGCTATACCGGCAGCCAAACCCTGTTAAAATAGAATATAATTAGAATAAAATGACTATATTATGCCATATGAACGTGCCTTTGCAAAAATCCAATAACGGTCAAATTTGCACGGTTGTTAGAGACATTTGAGGTGAGCTTATGGCCGAAATTTCAGGGTTCATGACCGCCGGCAACCGGCTAAACCGGCAGCCAAACCCTGTTAAAAAAGATTATAATCAGAATAAAATGACTACATTATGCCATATGAACGTGCCTTTGCAAAAATCCAATAACGGTCAAATCTGCACGGTTGTTAGAGATATTTGAGGTGAGCTTATGGCCCAAATTTCAGGGCTCTTGACCGCCGGCAACCGGCTAAACCGGCAGCCAAACCCTGTTTAAAAAGAATATAATTATAAAAAAATGACTATATTATGCCATATGAACGTGCCTTTGCAAAAATCCAATAACGGTCAAATTTGCACGGTTGTTAGAGATATTTGAGGTGAGCTTATGGCCGAAATTTCAGGGCTCTTGACCGCCGTTAAACGGCTAAACCGGCAGCCAAACCCTGTTAAAATATAATATAATTAGAATCATATGACTACATTATGCCATATGAACGTGCCTTTGCAAAAATCCAATAACGGTCAAATTTGCACGGTTGTTAGAGATATTTGAGGTGAGCTTATGGCCGAAATATCAGGGCTCTTGACCGCCGGCAACCGGCTAAACCGGCAGCCAATCCTTTTTAAAATAGAATATAATTAGAATAAAATGACTACATTATGCCATATGAACGTGCCTTTGCACAAATTCAAGAACGGTCAAATTTGCAAGGTTGTTAGAGATATTTGAGGTGAGCTTATGGCCGAAATTTCAGGGCTCTTCACAGCCGGCAACCGGCTAAACCAGCAGCCAAACCCTGTTAAAATAGAATATAATTAGAATAAAATGACTACATTATGCTATTAGAACGTGCCTTTGCAAAAATCCAATAACGGTCAAATTTGCACGGTTGTTAGAGATATTTGAGGTGAGCTTATGGCCGAAATTTCAAGGCCCTTGACCGCCGGCAACCGGCAAAACCGACAGCCAAACCCTGTTAAAATAGAATATAATTAGAATAAAATGACTACATTATGCCATATGAACGTGCCTTTGCAAAATTCCAATAACGGTCAAATTTGTGCGGTTGTTAGAGATATTTGAGGCGAGCTTATGGCCGAAATTTCAGGGCTCTTGACCGCCGGCAACCGGCTAAACCGGCAGCCAAACCCTGTTAAAATAGAATATAATTAGAATAAAATGACTACATTATGCCATAAGAACGTGCCTTTGCAAAAATCCAATAACGGTCAAATTTGCACGGTTGTTAGAGATATTTGAGGTGAGCTTATGGCCGAAATTTCAGGGCTCTTCACAGCCGGCAACCGGCTAATCCGGCAGCCAAACCCTGTTAAAATAGAATATAATTAGAATAAAATGACTAAATTATGCCATTAGAACGTGCCTTTGCAAAAATCCAATAACGGTCTAATTTGCACGGTTGTTAGAGATATTTGAGGTGAGCTTATGGCCGAAATTTCAAGGCCCTTTACCCCCGGCAACCGGCTAAACCGGCAGCCAAACCCTGTTAAGATAGAATATAATTTGAATAAAATGACTACATTATGCCATATGAACGTGCCTTTGCAAAAATCCAATAACGGTCAAATTTGTACGGTTGTTAAGGATGTTTAAGGCGAGCTTATGACCGAAATTTCAGTGCTCTTGACAGCCGGCAACCGGCTAAACTGGCAGCCAAACCCTGTTAAATTGGAATATAATTAGAATAAAATGACTACATTATGCCATATGAACGTGCCTTTGCAAAAATCCAATAACGGTCAAATTTGCACGGTTGTTAGAGATATTTGAGGTGAGCTTATGGCCGAAATTTCAGGGCTCTTGACCGCCGGCAACCGGTTAAACCAGCAGCCAAACCCTGTTAAAATAGAATATAATTAGAATAAAATGACTACATTATGCCATATGAACGTGCCTTACCAAAAATCCAATAACGGTCAAATTTGCACAGTTTTCAGACAAATGTGAGGTGAGCTTATGGCCGAAATTTCAGGGCCCTTGACCGCCGGAAACCGGCTAAACCGGCAGCCAAACCCTGTTAAAAATGATATAATTAGAATAAAATGACTGCATTATGCCATATGAACGTGCCTTTGCAAAAATCCAATAACGGTCAAATTTGCACGGTTGTTAGAGATATTTGAGGTGAGCTTATGGCCGAAATTTCAGGGCTCTTGACCGCCGGAACCGGCTAAACCAGCAGCCAAACCCTGTTAAAATAGAATATAATTAGAATAAAATGACTATATTATGCCATATGAACGTGCCTTTGCAAAAATCCAATAACGGTCAAATTTGCACGGTTGTTAGAGATATTTGAGGTGAGCTTATGGCCGAAATTTCATGGCTCTTGACCGCCGGCAACCGGCTAAACCGGCAGCCAAACCCTGTTAAAATAGAATTTAATTAGAATAAAATGACTACAGTAAAACCCCTCATTACGGACACTTGATATTACGGGCACCCCAGTATTATGGGCGATTTTTTAAAGAACAGACATGTTCTCTTTTTCTTGATTTAAACCCACAATTAAGGACAACCCGCTATTAAGGACACTTTCCCTCAGTCCCTTAGGTGTCCGTTATAGAGGGGTTTCACTGTATATTATGCCATATGACATGCCTTTGCAAAAATCCAATAACTGTCAAATTTGCACGGTTGTTAGAGATATTTGAGGTGAGCTTATGGCCGAAATATCAGGGCTCTTGACTGCCGGAAACCGGCTAAACCGGCAGCCAAACCCTGTTAAAATAGAATATAATTAGAATAAAATGAATACACTATGCCATATGAACGTGCCTTTGCAAAAATCCAATAACTGTCAAATTTGCACGGTTGTTAGAGATATTTGAGGTGAGCTTATGGCCGAAATTTCAGGGATCTTGACCGCCGGCAACCGGCTAAACCGGCAGCCAAACTTTTTTAAAATAGAATATAATTAGAATAAAATGACTACATTATGCCATATGAACGTGCCTTTGCAAATATTCAAGAACGGTCAAATTTGCACGGTTGTTAGAGATATTTGAGGTGAGTTTATGGCCGAAATTTCAGGGCTCTTCATAGCCGGCAACCGGCTTATCCGGCAGCCAAACCCTGTTAAAATAGAATATAATTAGAATAAAATGAATAAATTATGCCATTAGAACGTGCCTTTGCAAAAATCCAATTACGGTCAAATTTGCACGGTTGTTAGAGATATTTGAGGTGAGCTTATGGCCGAAATTTCAAGGCCCTTGACCGCCGGCAACCGGCAAAACCGGCAGCCAAACCCTGTTAAAATAGAAAATAATTAGAATAAAATGACTACATTATGCCATATGAACGTGCCTTTGCAAAAATCCAATAACGGTCAAATTTGTACAGTTGTTAGAGATCTTTGAGGCGAGCTTATGGCCGAAATTTCAGGGCTCTTGACCGCCGGCAACCGGCTAAACCGGCAGCCAAACCCTGTTAAAACAGAATATAATTAGAATAAAATGACTACATTATGCAAAAATCCAATAACGGTCAAATTTGCACGGTTGTTAGAGATATTTGAGGTGAGCCTATGGCCGAAATTTCAGGGCTCTTGACCGCCGGCAACCGGCTAAACCGGCAGCCAAACCCTGTTAAAAAGGAAATAATTAGAATAAAATGACTGCATTATGCCATATGAACGTGCCTTTGCAAAAATCCAATAACGGTCAAATTTGCACGGTTGTTAGAGATGTTTGAGTTGAGCTTATGGCCGAAATTTCAGGGCTCTTGACAGCCGGCAACCGGCTAAACCGGCAGCCAAACCCTGTTAAAATAGAATATAATTAGAATAAAATGTTTACATTATGCCATATGAACGTGCCTTTGCAAAAATCCAATAACGGTCAAATTTGCATGGTTGTTAGACATATTTGAGGTGAGCTTATGGCCGAAATTATAGGGCTCTTGACCGCCGGCAACCGGCTAAACCGGCAGCCAATTCCTGTTAAAATAGAATATAATTAGAATAAAATGACTATATTATGCCATATGAACGTGCCTAGTTGTTAGAGATAATTGTGAGCTTACGGCCGAAATTTCAGGGCTCCTGACCGCCGGCAACCGGCTAAATCGGCAGCCAAACCTTGTTAGAATGGAATATAATTAGAATAAAATGACTTTATTATGCGATATGAACGTGCCTTTGCAAAAATCCAATAACGGTCACATTTGCATGGTTGTTAGACATATTTGAGGTGAGCTTATGGCCGAAATTATAGGGCTCTTGACCGCCGGCAACCGGCTAAACCGGCAGCCAATTCCTGTTAAAATAGAATATAATTAGAATAAAATGACTATATTATGCCATATGAACGTGCCTTTGCAAAAATCCAATAGCGGTCGAATTTGCACGGTTGTTAGAGATATTTGAGGTGAGCTTATGGCCGAAATTCCAGGGCTCTTGACCGCCGACAACAAGCTAAACCGGCAGCCAAACCCTTATGAAATAGAATATAATTAGAATAAAATGACTACATTATGCCATATGAACGTGCCTTTGCAAAAATCTAATAACGGTCAAATTTGCACGGTTGTTAGGGCAATTAGAGGTGAGCTTATGGCCGAAATTTCAGGGCTTTTGACCGCCGGCAACCGGCTAAACCGGCAGCCAAACCCTTTTAAAATTTACTCAACAAAAATAAAGAGTTTCCACTTTCCTATCTTAAATTTTGTAAAAGTTTTAAACGATAACTAAGAATTCTGTATTTGGACAACTTTGCATTTCTGTTATCATTGCAAAGAGAAAAAGTGTTTTTGAAAATCTGCAGCCACAATTTAGTTATCTTTTCCTTTGTTGTAATGAGGGTTCCAGGAAATTAGTCAATGATTCTTTGAAGTATTCACATTGATTTGAATTTAATCAATCTTTCCTTCTCTTGTGATCAATAAAATCACAAAACATTCATCAATAAAACAAGTAGTCCTCGATAAACTACGCTAGAAAGTCCAACCATTTCCGATTACATCCCTTTAAATTGAATATGTAGTGTTTTGTAAACCATTCTTGATTGTTATTCGACTGGCCGTTGCTTATTACTTGGTGTTGAAGATTATGTTTATGAACAATTGAAATTAAAAACAACTGAGATTAACCAATTAAACACCATTCAAAGCGTACCTGATTAAATGAAAATATGTTTATGAGAATATAAGCATAAAATGTGGATACTTTTTATTTTTGTTCAGTATAGAATACAATTAGAATAAAATGACTACATTATGCCATATGAACGTGCCTTTGCAAAAATCCAATAACGGTCAAATTTGCACAGTTGTTAGAGATATTTGAGGTGAGCTTATGGCCGAAATTTCAGGGCTCTTGACCGCCGACAACCGGCTAAACCGGCATCCAAACCCTGTTAAAATAGAATATAATTATAATAAAATGACTACATTATGCCATATGAACGTTCCTTTGCAAAAATCCAATAACGGTCAAATTTGCACGGTTGTTAGAGATATTTGAGGTGAGCTTATGGCCGAAATTTCAGGGCTCTTGACCGCCGGCAACCGGCTAAACCGGCAGCCAAACACTGTTAAAATAGAATATAATTAGAATAAAATGACTACATTATGCCATAATATTATGAACGTGCCTTTGCAAAAATCCAATAACGGTCAAATTTGCACGGTTGTTAGAGTTATTTCAGGTGAGCTTATGGTCGAAATTTCAGGGCTCTTGACCGCCGGTAACCGGCTAAACCGGTAGCCAAACCCTGTTAAAATAGAATATAATTAGAATAAAATGACTACATTATGCCATATGAACGTGCCTTTGCAAAAATCCAATAACGGTCAAATTTGCACGGTTGTTAGAGATATTTGAGGTGAGCTTATGGCCGAAATTTCAGGGCTCTTGACGGCCGGCAACCGGCTAAACCGGCAGCCAAACCCTGTTAAAATAGAATATAATTTGAATAAAATGACTACATTATGCCATATGAACGTGCCTTTGCAAAAATCCAATAACGGTCAAATTTGCACGGTTGTTAGAGATAATTGAGGTGAGCTTATGGCAGAAAATTCAGGGCTCTTAACCGCCGGCAACCGGCATATGAACGTGCCTTTGCAAAAATCCAATAACGGTCAAATTTGCACGGTTGTTAGAGATATTTCAGGTGAGCTTATGGCCGAAATTTCAGGGCTCTTGACCGCCGGCAACCGGCTAAACCGGCAGCCAAACACTGTTAAAATAGAATTATATGACTACATTATCCCATATGAACGTGCCTTTGGAAAATCCAATAACGGTCAAATTTGCACGGTTGTTAGAGATATATAAGGTGAGCTTATGGCCGAAATTTCAGGGCTCTTGACAGCCGGCAACCGGCTATTCCGGCAGCCAAACCCTGTTGAAATAGAATAAAATGACTACATTATCCCATGTGATAGTGCCTTTGGAAAAATCCAATTACGGTCAAATTTTCACGGTTGTTAGAGATGTTTGAGGTGAGGGTATGGCCGAAATTTCAGGGCTCTTGACCCCAGGCAACCGTCTCTTCCGGCATCCAAACACTGTTAAAATAGAATAAAATGACTACATTATGCCACATGAACGTGCCTTTGCAAAAATCCAAAAACGGTCAAATTTGCACAGTTGTTACAGATATTTGACGTGAGGTTACGGCCGAAATTTCAGGGCTCTTGACCGCCGGCAACCAGCTCTTCCGGCAGCCAAGCACTGTTAAAATAGAATAAAATGACTACATTATCCCATATGAATGTGCCTTTGGAAAAAATCCAATAACGGTCAAATTTGCACGGTTGTTAGAAATATTTGAGGTGAGCTTATGGCCGAATTTTCAGGGCTCTTGATTGCCGGAAACCGGCTATTCCGGCAGCCAAACCCTGTTAAAATAGAATAAAATGACTACATTATACCATATGAACGTGCCTTTGGAAAAATCCAATAACGGTCAAATTTGCACGGTTGTTAGAGATATATTAGGTGAGATTATGTCCGAAATTTCAGGGCTCTTGACCGCCGGCAACCGGCTAAACCGGCAGCAAAACCCTGTTAAAATAGAATATAATTAGAATTAAATGACTATATTATGCCATATGAACGTGCCTTTGCAAAAAACCAATAACGGTCAAATTTGCACGGTTGTTAGAGATATTTGAGGTGAGCTTATAGCCGAAATTTCAGGGCTCTTGACCGCCGGCAACCGGTTAAACCGGCAGCCAAACTCTGTTAAAATAGAATACAATTAGAATAAAATGACTATATTATGCCATATGAACGTGCCTTTGCAAAAATCCAATAGCGGTCAAATTTGCACGGTTGTTAGAGATATTTGAGATGATCTTATGGCCGAAATTTCAGGGCACTTGACCGCCGGCAACCGGCTAAACCAGCAGCCAAACCCTGTCAAAAAAGAATATAATTAGAATAAAATGACTACATTATGCCATATGAACGTGCCTTTGCAAAAATCCAATAACGGTCAAATTTGCGCGGTTGTTAGAGATATTTGAGATGAGCTTATGGCCGAAATTTCAGGGCTCTTGACCGCCGGCAACCGGCTAAACCGGCAGCCCAACCCTGTTAAAACAGAATATAATTAGAATAAAACGACTATATTATGCCATATGAACGTGCCTTTGCAAAAATACAATAACGGTCAAATTTGCACGTTTGTTAGAGATATTTGAGGTGAGCTTATGGCCGAAATTTCATTGCTCTCGACTGCCGGCAACCGGCTAAACAGGCAGCCAAACCCTGTTAAAATAGAATATAATTAGAATAAAATGACTATATTATGCCATATGAACGTGCCTTTGCAAAAATCCAATAACGGTCAAATTTGCACGGTTGTTAGTGATATTTGAGGTAAGGTTATGGCCGAAATTTCAGGGCTCTTGACCGCCGGCAACCGGCTATTCCGGCAGCCAAACACTGTTAAAATAGAATAAAATGACTACATTATCCCATATGAACGTGCCTTTAGAAAATCCAATAACGGTCAAATTTGCACGGTTGTTAGAGATGTTTGAGGTGAGCTTATGGCCGAAATTTCAGGGCTCTTGACCGCCGGCAACGGGCTATTCCGGCAGCCAAACCCTGTTAAAATAGAATAAAATGACTACAGTATCCCATGTGATAGTGCCTTTGGAAAAATCCAATTACGGTCAAATTTGCACGGTTGTTAGAGATATTTGAGGTGAGGTTATGGCCGAAATTTCAGGGCTCTTGACTGCCGGCAACCGGGTAAACCGGCAGCCAAACCCTGTTAAAATAGAATATAATTAGAATAAAATGACTACATTATGCAATATGTGTAATTGCAATAACCCAATAACGGTCAAATTTGTACGGTTGTTAGAGATATTTGAGGTGAGCTTATGGCCGAAATTTCAGGGCCCTTGACCGCTGGCAACCGGCTAAACCGGCAGCCAAACCCTGTTAAAATAGAATATAATTAGAATAAAATGACTATATTATGCCATAAGAACGTGCCTTTGCAAAAATCTAATAACGGTCAAATTTGCACGGTTGTAAGAGATGTTTGAGGTGAGCGTTTGGCCGAAATTTCAGGGCTTTTGACATCCGGCAACCGGCTAAACCGGCAGCCAAATCATGTTAAAGTACAATATAATTAGAATAAAATGACTACATTATGCCATATGAACGTGCCAAAAACGGTCAAATTTGCACAGTTGTTAGAGATATTTGTAGTGAGCTTATGGCCGAAATTTCAGGGCTCTTAACCGCCGGCAAACGGCTAAACCGGCAGCCAAACCCTGTTAAAATAGAATATAATTAGAATAAAATGACTACATTATGCCATTTGAACGTGCCTTTGCAAAAATCCAATAACGGTCAAATTTGCACGGTTGTTAGAGATATTTGAGGTGAGCTTATTGCCGAAATTTAAGGGCTCTTGAACGCCGGCAACCGGCTAAACCGGTAGCCAAACCCTGTTAAAATAGAATATAATCAGAATAAAATGACTACATTATGCCATATGAACGTGCCTTTGCAAAAATCCAATAACGGTCAAATTTGCACGGTTGTTAGAGATATTTGAGGTTAGCTTATGGCCGAAATTTCAGGGCTCTTGACCACCGGCAACCGGCTAAACCGGCAGCTAAACCCTGTTAAAACAGAATATAATTAGAATAAAATGACTATATTACGCCATATGAACGTGCCTTTGCAAAAATCCAATAACGGTCAAATTTGCACGTTTGTTAGAGATATTTGAGGTGAGCTTTTGGCCGAAATTTCAGGGCTCTCGACCGCCGGCAACCGGCTAAACCGGCAGCCAAAGCCTGTTAAAATAGAAGATATTAAGAAAAAATGACTTTATTATGCCATATGAACGTGCCTTTGCAAAAATCCAATAACGGTCAAATTTGCACGGTTGTTGGAGATATTTTAGGTGAACTTATGGCCGAAATTTCAGGGCTCTTGACCGCCGGCAACCGGCTGAACCGGCAGCCAAACCCTGTTAAAATAGAATATAATTAGAATAAAATGACTACAATATGCCATATGAACGTGCCTTTGCAAAAATCCAATAACAGTCAAATTTGCATGGTTGTTAGAGATATTTTTGAGGTGAGCTTATGGCCGAAATTTCAGGGCTCTTGACCGCCGGCAACCGGCTAATCAGGCAGCCAAACACTGTTTAAATAGAATATAATTAGAATAAAATGACTATATTATGCCATATGAACGTGCGTTTGGAAAATCCAATAACGGTAAAATATGCACGGTTGTTAGAGATATTTTCAGGTGAGCGTATGGCCGAAATTTCAATGCTCTTGACAGCCGGCAACCGGCTAAACCGGCAGCCAAACCCTGTTAAAAAGAATACAATTAGAATAATATGACTACATTATGCCATATGAACTTGCCTTTGCAAAAATTCAATAACAGTCAAATTTGCACGTTTGTTAGAGATATTTGAAGTGAGCTTTTGGCCGAAATTTCAGGGCTCTCGACCGCCGGCAACCGGCTAAACCGGCAGCCAAACCCTGTTAAAATAGATGATATTAAAAAAATGACTATATTATGCCAAATGAACGTGCCTTTGCAAAAATCCAATAACGGTCAAATTTGCACGGTTGTTTGAGATTTTTCAGGTGAGCTTATGGCCGAAATTTCAGGGCTCTTGACCGCCGGCAACCGGCTAAACCAGCACCCAAACCCCGTTAAAATAGAATATAATTAGAATAAAATGAATATATTATGCCATATGAACGTGCCTTTGCAAAAATTCAATAACGGTCAAATTTGCACGGTTGTTTGAGATTTTTCAGGTGAGCTTATGGCCGAAATTTCAGGGCTCTTGACCGCCGGCAACCGGCTAAACCAGCACCCAAACCCTGTTAAAATAGAATATAATTAGAATAAAATGACTCAATTATGCCATATGAACGTGCCTTTGCAAAAATCCAATAACGGTCAAATGTGCACGGTTGTTAGAGATGTTTCAGGTGAGCTTATGGCCGAAATTTCAGGGCTCTTGACCGCCGGCAACCGGCTAAAACGGCAGCCAAACCCTGTTAAAATAGAATATAATTAGAATAAAATGACTCAATTATGCCATATGAACGTGCCTTTGCAAAAATCCAATAACGGTCAAATTTGCACGGTTGTTAGAGATATTTGAGGAGAGCTTATGGTCGAAATTTCAGGGCTCTTGACCGCCGGCAACCGGCTAAACCGGCAGCCAAACCCTGTTAAAATAGAATATAATTAGAATAAAATGACTACATTATGCCATATAAACGTGCCTTTGCAAAAATCCAATAACAGTCAAATTTGCATGGTTGTTAGAGATATTTTTGAGGTGAGCTTATGACCGAAATTTCAGGGCTCTTGACCGCCGGCAACCGGCTAATCAGGCAGCCAAACACTGTTTAAATAGAATATAATTCGAATAAAATGACTATATTATGCCATATGAACGTGCGTTTGCAAAAATCCAATAACGGTAAAATATGCACGGTTGTTAGAGAAATTTTCAGGTGAGCGTATGACCGAAATTTCAGGGCTCTTGACAGCGGCAACCGGCTAAACCGGCAGCCAAATCCTGTTAAAAAGAATACAATTAGAATAATATGACTACATTATGCCATATGAACTTGCCTTTGCAAAAATTCAATAACAGTCAAATTTGCACGTTTGTTAGAGATATTTGAGGTAAGCTTTTGGCCGATTCAGGGCTCTCGACCGCCGGCAACCGGCTAAACCGGCAGCCAAACACTGTTAAAATAGATGATATTAAAAAAATGACTATATTATGCCAAATGAACGTGCCTTTGCAAAAATCCAATAACGGTCAAATTTGCACGGTTGTTAGAGATATTTGAGGAGAGCTTATGGTCGAAATTTCAGGGCTCTTGACCGCCGGCAACCGGCTAAACCGGCAGCCAAACCCTGTTAAAATAGAATATAATTAGAATAAAATGACTACATTATGCCATATGAACGTGCCTTTGCAAAAATCCAATAACGGTCAAATTTGCACGGTTGTTAGAGATATTTGAGGTGAACTTATGGCCAAAATGTCAGGGCTCTTGACCGCCGGCAACCGGCTAAACCGGCAGCCAAACCCTGTTAAAATAGAATATAATTAGAATAAAATGACTATATTATGCCATATGAACGTGCCTTTGCAAAAATCCAATAATAGTCAAATTTGCATGGTTGTTAGAGATATTTCAGGTGGGCTTATGGCCGAAATTTCAGGGCTCTTGACCGCCGGTAACCGGCTAATCCGGCAGCCAAACACTGTTTAAATAGAATATAATTCGAATAAAATGACTATATTATGCCATATGAACGTGCCTTTGAAAAATCCAATAACGGTAAAATATGCACGGTTGTTAGAGATATTTTTGAGGTGAGCTTATGGCCGAAATTTCAGGGCTCTTGACAGCCGGCAACCGGCTAAACCGGCAGCCAAACCTTGTTAAAATAGAATAGAATAAGAATAAAATGACTATATTATGCCATATGAACGTGCCTTTGCAAAAATTCAATAACGGTCAAATTTGCACGGTTGTTAGAGATTTTTCAGGTGAGCTTATGGCCGAAATTTCAGGGCTCTTGACTGCCGGCAACCGGCTATACCAGCACCCAAACCCTGTTAAAATAGAATATAATTAGAATAAAATGACTATATTATCCCATATGAACGTGCCTTTGCAAAAATCCAATAACGGTCAAATGTGCACGGTTGTTAGAGATGTTTCAGGTGAGCTTATGGCCGAAATTTCAGGGCTCTTGACCGCCGGCAACCGGCTAAAACGGCAGCCAAAGCATGTTAAAATAGAAGATAATTAGAATAA
Organism: Corbicula japonica; assembly: GCA_038501625.1. Taxonomy (NCBI): domain Eukaryota; kingdom Metazoa; phylum Mollusca; class Bivalvia; order Venerida; family Cyrenidae; genus Corbicula; species Corbicula japonica. Next base: position 7,099,806 of record JAZAYU010000028.1, read on the forward strand.
AATGACAAAAATATGCCATATGAACGTGCCTTTGCAAAAATCCAATAACGGTCAAATATGCACGGTTGTTAGAGATATTTGAGGTGAGCTTATGGCCGAAATTTCAGGGCTCTTGACTGCCGGCAACCGTCGATACTGGCAGCCAAACCCTGTTAAAATAGAAGATAATTAGAAAAAATGACTATATTATATCAAATGAACGCGCCTTTGCAAAAATCCAATAACGGTCAAATTTGTACGGTTGTTAGAGATATTTGAGGTGAGCTTATGGACGAAATTTCAGGGCTTTTGACCTCCGGCAACCGGCTAAACCGGCAGCCAAACCCTGTTTAAGTAGAATATAATTAGAATAAAATGACAACATTATGCCATATGAACGTGCCTTTGCAAAAATCCAATAACGGTCAAATTTGCACGGTTGTTAGAGATATTTGTGGTGAGCTTATGGCCGAATTTTCAGGGCTCTTGACCGCCGGCAACCGGCTAAACCGGCAGCCAAACCCTGTTAAAATAGAATACAATTAGAATAAAATGACTCAATTATGCCATATGAACGTGCCTTTGCAAAAATCCAATAACGGTCAAATTTGCACGGTTGTTAGAGATGTTTGAGGTGAGCTTATTGCCGAAATGTCAGGGCTCTTGACCGCCGGCAACCAGCTAAACCGGCAGCCAAACCCTGTTAAAATAGAATATAATTAGAATAAAATGACTACATTATGCCATATGAATGTGCCTTTGCAAAAATCCAATAACGGTCAAATTTGCACGGTTGTTCGAGATATTTGAGGAGAGCTCATGGCCGAAATTTCAGGGCTCTTGACCTCCGGCAACCGGCTAAACCGGCAGCCGAACCCTGTTAAAACAGAATATAATTAGAATAAAACGACTATATTATGCCATATGAACGTGCCTTTGCAAAAATCCAATAACGGTCGAATTTGCACGTTTGTTAGAGATATTTGAGGTGAGTTTATGGCCGAAATTTCATTGCTCTCGACCGCCGGCATCCGGCTAAACAGGCAGCCAAACCCTGTTAAAATAGAAGATATTAAGAAAAAATGACTACATTATGCCAAATGAACGTGCCTTTGCAAAAACCCAATAACGGTCAAATTTTCACGATTGTTAGAGATATTTAAGGTGAGCTCATGGCCGAAATTTCAGGGCTCTTGACAGCCGGCAACCGGCTAAACCGGCAGCCAAACCCTGTTAAAAAAGAATACAATTAATTTTAACCCTGTTAAAATAGAAGATATTAAAAAAATGACTATATATGCCAAATGAACGTGCCTTTGCAAAAATCCAATAACGGTCAAATTTGCACGGTTGTTCGAGATATTTGAGGAGAGCTCATGGCCGAAATTTCAGGGCTCTTGACGGTAACCGGCTAATCCGGCAGCCAAACACTGTTTAAATAGAATATAATTCGAATAAAATGACTATATTATGCCATATGAACGTGACATTGCAAAAATCCAATAACGGTAAAATATGCACGGTTGTTAGAGATATTTTGAGGTGAGATTATGGCCGAAATTTCAGGGCTCTTGACCGCCGGCAACCGGCTAAACCGGCAGCCAAACCCTGTTAAAATAGAATATAATTAGAATAAAATGACTATATTATGCCATATGAACGTGCCTTTGCAAAAATCCAATAACGGTCAAATTTGCTCGTTTGTTAGAGATATTTGAGGTGAGTTTATGGCCGAAATTTCATTGCTCTCGACCGCCGGCAACCGGCTAAACAGGCAGCCAAACCCTGTTAAAATAGAAGATATTAAGAAAAAATGACAACATTATGCCAAATGAACGTGCCTTTGCAAAAATCCAATAACTGTCAAATTTTCACGATTGTTAGAGATATTTAAGGTGAGCTCATGGCCGAAATTTCAGGGCTCTTGACAGCCGGCAACCGGCTAAACCGGCAGCCAAACCCTGTTAAAAAAGAATACAATTATAATAAAATGACTACATTATGCCATATGAACGTGCCTTTGCAAAAATTCAATAACGGTCAAATTTGCACGGTTGTTAGAGATATTAGAGGTGAGATTTTGGCCGAAATTTCAGGGCTCTCGACCGCCGGCAACCGGCTATACCGGCAGCCAAACCCTGTTAAAATAAAAGATATTAAAAAAAATGACTATATATGCCAAATGAACGTGCCTTTGCAAAAATCCAATAACGGTCAAATATGCACGGTTGTTCGAGATATTTGAGGAGAGCTTATGGCCGAAATTTCAGGGCTCTTGACCGCCGGTAACCGGCTAATCCGGCAGCCAAACACTGTTTAAATAGAATATAATTCGAATAAAATGACTATATTATGCCATATGAACGTGACAATGCAAAAATCCAATAACGGTAAAATATGCACGGTTGTGAGAGATATTTTGAGGTGAGATTATGGCCGAAATTTCAGGGCTCTTGACCGCCGGCAACCGGCTAAACCGGCAGCCAAACCCTGTTAAAATAGAATACAATAAGAATAAAATGACTACATTATGCCATATGAACGTGCCTTTGCAAAAATTCAATAACGGTCAAATTTGCACGGTTGTTTGAGATTTTTCAGGTGAGCTTATGGCCGAAATTTCAGGGCTCTTGACCGCCGGCAACCGGCTAAACCAGCACCCAAACCCTGTTAAAATAGAATATAATTAGAATAAAATGACTATATTATCCCATATGAACGTGCCTTTGTAAAAATCCAATAACGGTCAAATGTGCACGGTTGTTAGAGATATTTGAGGTGAGCTTATGGCCGAAATTTCAGGGCTCTCGACCGCCGGCAACCGGCTAAACCGGCAGCCAAACCCTGTTAAAATAGAATATAAATAGAATAAAATGACTATATTATGCCATATGAACGTGCCTTTGCAAAAATCCAATAACGGTCAAACTTGCACGGTTGTTAGAGATATTTGCGGTGAGCTTATGGCCGAAATTTCAGGGCTCTTGACTGCCGGCAACCGGCTAAACCGGCAGCCAAACCCTGTTAAAATAGAATATAATTAGAATAAAATGACTACATTATGCAATATGTGTATTTGCAATAACCCAATAACGGTCAAATTTGTACGGTTGTTAGAGATATTTGAGGTGAGCTTATGGCCGAAATTTCAGGGCTCTTGACCGCTGGCAACCGGCTAAACCGGCAGCCAAACCCTGTTTAAATAGAATAGTATAAGAATAAAATGACTATATTATGCCATATGAACGTGCCTTTGCAAAAATCTAATAACGGTCAAATTTGCACGGTTGTAAGAGATGTTTGAGGTGAGCGTTTGGCCGAAATTTCAGGGCTTTTGACCTCCGGCAACCGGCTAAACCGGCAGCCAAACCATGTTAAAGTAGAATATAATTAGAATAAAATGACTACATTATGCCATATGAACGTGCCAATAACGGTCAAATTTGCACAGTTGTTAGAGATATTTGTGGTGAGCTTATGGCCGAAATTTCAGGGCTCTTCACCGCCGGCAAACGGCTAAACCGGCAGCCAAACCCTGTTAAAATAGAATATAATTAGAATAAAATGACTGCATTATGCCATATGAACGTGCCTTTGCAAAAATCCAATAATGGTCAAATTTGCAAGGTTGTTGGAGATATTTGAGGTTAGCTTGTGGCCGAAATTTCAGGGCTCTTGAGAACCGGCAACCGGCTAAACCGGCAGCCAAACCCTGTTAAAACAGAATATAATTAGAATAAAATGACTATATTATGCCACATGAACGTGCCTTTGCAAAAATCCAATAACGGTCAAATTTGCACGTTTGTTAGAGATATTTGAGGTGAGCTTATGGCCGAAATTTCAGGGCTCTCGACCGCCGGCAACCGGCTAAACCGGCAGCCAAACCCTGTTAAAATAGAATATATTAAGACAAAATGACTATATTATGCCAAATGAACGTGCCTTTGCAAAAATCCAATAACGGTCAAATTTGCACGGTTAGAGATGTTCGAGGTGAGCTTATGGCCGAAATTTCAGGGCTCTTGACCGCCGGCAACCGGCTAAACAGGCAGCCAAACCCAGTTAAAATAGAATATAATTAGAATAAAATGACTACATTATGCCATATGAACGTGCCTGTGCAAAAATCCAATAACGGTCAAATTTGCACGGTTGTTGGAGATATTTGAGGTGAACTTATGGCCGAAATTTCAGGGCACTTGACCGCCGGCAACCGGCTAAACCAGCACCCAAACCCTGTTAAAATAGAATATAATTAGAATAAAATGACTACATTATGCCATATGAACGTGCCTTTGCAAAAATCCAATAACGGTCAAATGTGCACGGTTGTTAGAGATTTTTAAGGTGAGCTTATGGCCGAAATTTCAGGGCTCTCGACCGCCGGCAACCGGCTAAACCGGCAGCCAAACCCTGTTAAAGTAGAATATAAATAGAATAAAATGACTACATTATGCCATATGAACGTGCCTTTGCAAAAATCCAATAACGGTCAAATTTGCTCAGTTGTTAGAGATATTTGAGGTGAGCTTATGGCCGAAATTTCAGGGCTCTTGACCCCCGGCAACCGGCTAAACCGGCAGCCAAACCCTGTTAAAATAGAATATTATTAGAATAAAATGACTACATTATGCCATATGAACGTGCCTATGCAAAAATCCAATAACGGTCAAATTTGCACGGTTGTTAGAAATATTTGAGGTGAGCTTATGGCCGAAATTTCAGGGCTCTTGACCGCCGGCAACCGGCTAAACCGGCAGCCAAACCCTGTTAAAATAGAATATAATTAGAATAAAATGACTACATTATGCCATATGAACGTGCCTTTGCAAAAATCCAATAACGGTCAAGTTTGCACGGCTGTTAGAGATATTTAAGGTGAGCTTATGGCCGAAATTTCAGGGCTCTTGACCGCCGGCAATCGGCTAAACCGGCAGCAAAACCCTGTTAAAATAGAATATAATTAGAATAAAATGACTACATTATGCCATATGAACGTGCCTTTGCAAAAATCCAATACATCAATTTTGTTTAATTCAGTTTCTGGAACTCGCTCCTTTTATTTCCTGTTCTTCGATGATTTTTCCATAATGCATTAGCATTTCCGGTTCCTTGTTCAGGCGAGCAATAGTGCTCTCTGTTCTCCGTTTCGCGATGTGGTAATTGGACGGTAATGGTTCGTGATCAGATTTCCAAGGTAGTTTCGCTACATACTGGTTGTTTTCGAATGTTACACATGTCTGTTTGTATGTCTCTTGTATGTCACATCCGGTCTGTTTAGGGATTTGTTCACACACTCCAATACTTTCAAGATTCCAGAATTTCTAAAGATCACAAATCGGTGGAGGTGCTGTTATCACGTTCATGATATATGTATTATTCTTATGCATGGGCGTGGCCGGAAGTGGTCCGGACAGAAGAAATCCGAGCTTTGATGCCACAGCTGTCGGACCATCGCCGCGAATCACTGTATCCTGTATGATGTTGCAAAAGTGATCGGCGCCTACCAGAACTTCAATCTCGAACAGGTCTTCTAATGTCACATGATGAGCCAACGTCAACCCTCTCAAGTATTGTAGCTGACTGACTTGCCTCTGTGTGCTGTTATTAAGTGGTGCTGCTATTGTCGGTACTATTAGAACGCTTAATGTAATCAACTCACCCTCTAGGGTTTTAAGATGTATTGTCGCCTTGTCAAACCGACGTACGGACTGGGTAGAATTTCCAAATGATGCTAGGTGTATTACCTCACTTCCGATGCGCGCAACCTGGAGCCTGTGTGCCAACTTCTCTGTTAGAAACGATCTCTGTGCACCCTCATCAAACAGGACATTTGCTTCTACTTGTAACTTGTCGGTGCAGATCGGTGCGACAGCTGTCTTCAGTAAAACACCCTGACTCGGTTCACATGACGTAGTATGTAACGTGAATGTGTTTGGCTGTGAGGACGTGGGTTGCGTTGCTGGAAATGGTGGAGTTAGAGGACACGTATTTACAATGTTTGCGTGCGACGTGCGTGTTGCAGAGTGTTGATGACGTGGCGCTACAGTCTGATTGTTAGAACATATACTGGTGTGATGTTTTCGTTTGCATGTACGACAACGGAAATGTGACGGACAGTCTGATACTTTATGTGTGTGTAAACTGTTGAAACACAAACGTTTTTGTTTGATAACCTGTATTCTTGTATTGTGATCTTTCACTTGAAAGCAGTCGGCAGGCAGGTGGTTTCCTTCACAAAACGCGCATTTTGGTTTATGTTGAGCAGGTACCTGTTTATGCTGCAAGTTCTTTGCATCGCTATGTCGTCTGGTGCTTGTGCCTGTATGAAATGAGGCCGTCGGGATGTACGCGCTTTGATGGTTCGTATCGTCTAGTCCCGCCTCAATAATGTTTAATTCCAGATTAAAGGCTTTCCGTAAATCCCGTAATGTCCACCTTTCCGTCTCGTTTATTCTGGCAAGGTTTCTGCGTAACTCAGAGGGAAGCTTACCTAGAATTACTGGCACAAGTAGACCACCGAAATTCTCCTGATTTTCACCTAATGTTTCTAGGCCCCGTACATTTGTTTCTAGTTGATCATAGTAATTTCGGAGGCTGTCAATTTGTGAACTCGGGGGCGGCAAATGTAACAAGGCTTGCATGTGGGCATTTATAATTTTACTAGTCCTGCCAAACCTATCCGTTAACAACTCTAATGCCTCAGTGTAGTTAGCGTTTGTTAAACTAAATCCCGCTACGGCTCTGGCTGCATCACCTTCTAACTGGGATTTAAGGTAGGTGAACTTTTGCGCATCCGTTAAGTGTGGGTTCGAATGAACAGCTGCATTAAATGCGTCCCAAAAGCTATGCCAATCAAGAATATCCCCTGTAAAGGTGGGCAAGGTCAGCGTTGGCAGCTTATGATTATTTATGTACGTACTTTTACTTACAGTTTGATGCTGCAAACCTGTGTTGTCTGTTACCGTTTGTATGTTGAAATCTCCCACGTATGACGGCCCGTCGGTGGTGTCTATGCGAGTTACCGCTGGTGTAACCTCGGTCTCTTCGGTCTGGTTGTTGCTGGTGTTCTGTTGCGCACGGCCATCTTGAACGTTTCTTAATCTCATATACTCTCGGATCTCTCCAACTCGTATATGTAGCTGGGTTGTGTAATCTTCGGTTGCTAGTGTCTCGTCCGTAATATCCGCGGTTTCTATCGCCTCTTGTACTTTATCGTTGAGCGAAGTTAAAATCTCAACTTTCTCTTCAATACCTCTCAGCAATATGCGGCACTTAAGTGAAGTTGAGTCTTCTTTAGCCGCCTAAAATTCATCAAATCTGGTTGAAATTGCCTGTCTTTGCGCTTCTCGTATTGATAGGATTTTCTCTAGCTTCATATTTGTTGAATTGTTTCGTCACGGCACCATAAAATGTGATGAATGTACTCGGTTGTATAAGAACAACTTAGACTGCGTATTCCAGGTTCGACCTTTTATTTTACTCTACCTAACAAACAATAATACGGAAGTGACGTCTGCGACGTCACCAATACCTAGTAAGCGTTAACGCGCCATATAACGTCTGTTGTAACGTTATGGAATTTATTCCACGACAGACTACATTGTGCCATATGAACGTGCCTTTGCAAAAATCCAATAACGGTCAAATTTGCACGGTTGTTAGAGATATTTGAGGTGAGCTTATGGCAGAAATTTCAGGGCTCTTGACCGCCGGCAACCGGTTAAACCGGCAGCCAAACCATGTTAAAATAGAATATAATTAGAATAAAATGACTACATTATGCCATATGAACATGCCTTTGCAAAAATCCAATAACGGTCAAATTTGCACGGTTGTTAGAGATATTTGAGGTGAGCTTATGGCCGAAATTTCAGGGCTCTTGACCGCCGGCAACCGGCTAAACCGGCAGCCAAACCCTGTTAAAATAGAATATAATTAGAATAAAATGACTACATTATGCCATATGAACGTACCTTTGCAAAAATCCAATAAAGTAAAATTTGCACGGTTGTTAGAGATATTTAAGGTGAGCTTATGGCCGAAATTTCAGGGCTCTTGACCGCCGGAAACCGGCTAAACCGGCAGCAAAACCCTGTTAAAATAGAATATAAATAGAATAAAATGACTACATTATGCCATATGAACGTGCCTTTGCAAAAATCCAATAACAGTCAAATTTGCACCGATTTTAGAGATATTTAGGGTGAGCTTATGGCCGAAATTTCAGGGCTCTTGACCGCCGGCAACCGGCTAAACCGACAGCCAAACCCTGTTGAAATAGAATATAATTAGAATAAAATGACTACATTATGCCATATAACGTGCCTTTGCAAAAATCCAATAACGGTCAAATTTGCACAAATGTTAGAGATATTTGAGGTGAGCTTATGGCCGAAATTTCAGGGCTCTTGACCGCCGACAACCGGTTAAACCGGAGACAAACCCTGTTAATATAGAATAAAATTAGAATAAAATGAGTACATTATGCCATATGAACGTGCCTTTGCAAAAATCCAATAACAGTCAAATTTGCACAAATGTTAGAGATATTTGAGGTGAGCTTATGGCCGAAATATCAGGGCTCTTGACCGCCGGCAACCGGCTAAACCGGCAGCCAAACCCTGTTAAAATAGAATATAATTAGAATAAAATGACTACATTATGCCATAATATTATGAACGTGCTTTTGCAAAAATCCAACAACGGTCAAATTTGCACGGTTGTTAGGGATATTTGAGGTGAGGTTATGGCCGAAATTTCAGGGCTCTTTACCTCCGGAAACCGGCTAAACCGGCAGCCAAACCCTGTTAAAATAGAATATAATTAGAATAAAATGACTACATTATGCCATAATATTATGAACGTGCCTTTGCAAAAATCCAATAACGGTCAAATTTGCACGGTTGTTAGAGATATTTGAGGTGAGCTTATGGCCGAAATTTCAGGGCTCTTGACCGCCGGCAACCGGCTAAACCAGCAGCAAACCCTGTTAAAATAGAATATAATTAGAATAAAATGAGTACATTATGTCTGATATTATGAACGTGCCTTTGCAAAAATCCAATAACGGTCAAATTTGCACGGTTGTTAGAGATGTTTGAGGTGTGCTTATGGCCGAAATTTCAGGGCTCTTGACCGCCGGCAAGCGGCTCAACCGGCAGCCAAACCCTGTTAAAATAGAATATAATTAGAATAAAATGACTACATTATGTCATATGAACGTGCCTTTGCAAAAATCAAATAACGGTCAAATTTGCACGGTTGTTAGAGATATTTGAGGTGAGCTTATGGCCGAAATTTCAGGGCCCTTGACCGCCGGCAACCACCTAAACTGGCAGCCAAACCCTTTTAAAATAGAATATAATTAGAATAAAATGACTACATTATGCCATATGAACGTGCCTTTGCAAAAATCCAATAACGGTCAAATTTGCACGGTTGTTAGAAATATTTCAGGTGAGCTTATGGCCGATATTTCAGAGCCCTTGACAGCCGGCAACCGGCTAAACCAGCAGCCAAACCCTGTTAAAATCGAATATAATTAGAATAAAATGACTACATTATGCCATAATATTATGAACGTGCCTTTGCAAAAGTCGAATAACGGTCAAATTTGCACGGTTTTTAGAGATATTTGAGGTGAGCTTATGGCCGAAATTTCAGGGCTCTTGACCGCCGGCAACTGGCTAAACCGGCAGACAAACCCTGTTAAAATAGAATATAATAAGAATAAAATGCTTACATTATGCCATATAAACGTGCCTTTGCAAAAATCGAATAACGGTTTAATTTGCACGGTTGTTAGAGATATTTGAGGTGAGTTTATGTCCGAAATTTCAGGGCTCTTGACCGCCGGCAACCGGCTAAACCGGCAGCCAAACCCTGTTAAAATAGAATATAATTAGAATAAAATGACAATATTATGCCATATGAACGTGCCTTTGCAAATTGCCAATAACGGTCAAATTTGCACGGTTGTTAGAAATATTTGAGGTGAGCTTATGGCCGAAATTTCAGGGCTCTTGACCGCCGGCAACCGGCTCAACTGGCAGCCAAACCCTGTTAAAATAGAATATAATTAGAATAAAATGACTACATTATGTCATATGAACGTGCCTTTGCAAAAATCCAATAACGGTCAAATTTGCACGGTTGTTAGAGATATTTAAGGTGAGCTTATGGCCGAAATTTCAGGGCTCTTGACCGCCGGCAACCACCTAAACCGGCAGCCAAACCCTTTTAAAATAGAATATAATTAGAATAAAATGACTACATTATGCCATATGAACGTGCCTTTGCAAAAATCCAATAACGGTCAAATTTGCACGGTTGTTAGAAATATTTGAGGTGAGCTTATGGCCGATATTTCAGAGCCCTTGACCGCCGGCAACCGGCTAAACCAGCAGCCAAACCCTTTTAAAATAGAATATAATTAGAATAAAATGACTACATTATGCCATAATATTATGAACGTGCCTTTGCAAAAGTCGAATAACGGTCAAATTTGCACGGTTGTTAGAGATATTTGAGGTGAGCTTATTGCCGAAATTTCAGGGCTCTTGACTGCCGGCAACCGGCTAAACCGGCAGCCAAACCCTGTTAAAATAGAATATAATTAGAGTAAAATGACTACATTATGCCACATGAACGTGCCTTTGCAAAATCCAATAACGGTCAAATTTGCACGGTTGTTAGAGATATTTGAGGTGAGCTTATGGCCGAAATTTCAGGGCTCTTGACCGCCGGCAACCGGCTAAACCAGCAGCCAAACCCTGTTAAAATAGAATATAATTAGAATAAAATGACTACATTATGCCATATGAACGTGCCTTTGCAAAAATCCAATAACGGTCAAATTTGCACGGTTGTTAGAGATATTTGAGGTGAGCTTATGGCCGAATTTTCAGGGCTCTTGACCGCCGGCAACGGCCAAACCGGCAGCCAAACCCTGTTAAAATAGAATATGATTAGAATAAAATGACTACATTATGCCATATGAACGTCCCTTTGCAAAAATCCAATAACGGTCAAATTTGCAAGGTTGTTAGAGATATTTGAGGTGAGCTTATGGCCGAAATTTCAAGGCTCTTGACAGCCGCCAACCGGATAAACCGGCAGCCAAACCCTGTTAAAATAGAATATAATTAGAATAAAATGGCTATATTATGCCATATGAACGTGCCTTTGCAAAAATCCAATAACCGTTAAATTTGCACGGTTGTTAGAGATATTTGAGGTGAGCTTATGGCCGAAATTTCAGGGCTCTTGACCGCCGGCAACCGGCTAAACCAGCAGCAAACCATGTTAAAATAGAATATAATTAGAATAAAATGAGTACATTATGTCTGATATTATGAACGTGCCTTTGCAAAAATCCAATAACGGTCAAATTTGCACGGTTGTTAGAGATGTTTGAGGTGAGCTAATGGCCGAAATTTCAGGGCTCTTGACCGCCAGCAACCGGCTTAACCGGCAGCCAAACCCTGTTAAAATAGAATATATTTAGAATAAAATGACTTTATTATGCCATATGAACGTGCCTTTGCAAAAATCCAATAACGGTTATATTTGCACGGTTGTTAGAGATGTTTGAGGTGAGCTTATGGCCGAAATTTCAGGGCTCTTGACCGCCGGCAACCGGCTCAACCGGCAGCCAAACCCTGTTAAAATTGAATATAATTAGAATAAAATGACTACATTTTGCCACATGAACGTGCCTTTGCAAAAATCCAATAACGGTCAAATTTGCACGGTTGTTAGAGATATTTGAGGTGAGCTTATGGCCGAAATTTCAGGGCTCTTGACCGCCGGCAACCACCTAAACCGGCAGCCAAACCCTTTTAAAATAGAATATAATTAGAATAAAATGACTACATTATGCCATGTGAACGTGCCTTTGCAAAAATCCAATAACGGTCAAATTTGCACGGTTGTTAGAAATATTTGAGGTGAGCTTATGGCCGATATTTCAGAGCCCTTGACCGCCGGCAACCGACTAAACCAGCAGCCAAACCCTGTTAAAATCGAATATAATTAGAATAAAATGACTACATTATGCCATAATATTATGAACGTGCGTTTGCAAAAGTCCAATAACGGTCAAATTTGCACGGTTGTTAGAGATATTTGAGGTGAGCTTATGGCCGAAATTTCAGGGCTCTTGACCGCCGGCAACCGGCTAAACCGGCAGCCAAACCCTGTTAAAATAGAATATAATAAGAATAAACTGCTTACATTATGCCATATGAACGTGCCTTTGCAAAAATCCAATAACGGTCAAATTTGCACGGTTGTTAGAGATATTTGAGGTGAGCTTATGGCCGAAATTTCAGGGCTCTTGACCGCCGGCAACCGGCTAAACCAGCAGCCAAACCCTGTTAAAATAGAATATAATTAGAATAAAATGACTACATTATGCCATATGAACGTGCCTTTGCAAAAATCCAATAACGGTCAAATTTGCACGGTTGTTAGAGATATTTGAGGTGAGCTTATGGCCGAAATTTCAGGGCTCTTGACCGCCGGCAACCGGCTAAACCAGCAGCAAACCCTGTTAAAATAGAATATAATTAGAATAAAATGAGTACATTATGTCTGATATTATGAACGTGCCTTTGCAAAAGTCGAATAACGGTTTAATTTGCACGGTTGTTAGAGATATTTGAGGTGAGCTTATGGCCGAAATTTCAGGGCTCTTGACCGCCGGCAACCGGCTAAACCGGCAGCCAAACCCTGTTAAAATAGTATATATAATTAGAATAAAATGACTATATTATGCCATATGAACGTGCCTTTGCAACAATCCAATAACGGTTAAATTTGAACGGTTGTTAGAGATATTTGAGGTGAGCTTATGGCCGAAATTTCAGGGCTCTTGACCGCCGCCAACCGGCTAAACCAGCAGCAAAACCCTGTTAAAATAGAATATAATTAGAATAATATGACTACATTATGCCATATGAACGTGCCTTTGCAAAATGCCAATAACGGTCAAATTTGCACGGTTGTTAGAAATATTTGAGGTGAGCTTATGGCCGAAATTTCAGGGCTCTTGACCGCCGGCAACCGGCTAAACCAGCAGCAAACCATGTTAAAATAGAATATAATTAGAATAAAATTAGTACATTATGCCTTGATATTATGAACGTGCCTTTGCAAAAATCCAATAACGGTCAAATGTGCACGGTTGTTAGAGATTTATGAGGTGAGCTTATGGCCGAAATTTCAGGGCTCTTAACCGCCGGCAACCGGCTAAACCGGCAGCCAAACCCTGTTAAAATCGAATATAATTAGAATAAAATGACTACATTATGCCATATGAACGTGCCTTTGCAAAAATCCAATAACGGTCAAATTTGCACGGTTGTAAGAGATATTTGAGGTGAGCTTATGGCAGAAATTTCAGGGCGCTTGACCGCCGGCAACCGGCTAAACCGGCAGCCAAACCCTGTTAAAATAGAATATAATTAGTATAAAATAACCACATTATGCGTTATGATCGTGCCTTTTGAAAAATTCAATAACGGTCAAATGTGCACGGTTGTTAGAGATATTTGAGGTGAGCTTATGGCCGAAATTTCAGGGCTCTTGACCGCCGGCAACCGGCTAAACCAGCAGCCAACCCTGTTAAAATAGAATATAATTAGAATAAAATGACTACATTATGCCATATGAACGTGCCTTTGCAAAAATCCAATAACGGTCAAATTTGCACGGTTGTTAGAGATATTTGAGGTGAGCTTATGGCCGAAATTTCAGGGCTCTTGACCGCCGGCAACCGGCTAAACCAGCAGCCAAACCCTGTTAAAATAGAATATAATTAGAATAAAATGACTACATTATGCCATATGAACGTGCCTTTGCAAAAATCCAATAACGGTCAAATTTGCACGGTTGTTAGAGATATTTGAGGTGAGCTTATGGCCGAAATTTCAGGGCTCTTGACCGCCGGCAACCGGCTAAACCAGCAGCAAACCCTGTTAAAATAGAATATAATTAGAATAAAATGAGTACATTATGTCTGATATTATGAACGTGCCTTTGCAAAAATCCAATAACGGTCAAATTTGCACGGTTGTTAGAGATGTTTGAGGTGTGCTTATGGCCGAAATTTCAGGGCTCTTGACCGCCGGCAAGCGGCTCAACCGGCAGCCAAACCCTGTTAAAATAGAATATAATTAGAATAAAATGACTACATTATGTCATATGAACGTGCCTTTGCAAAAATCAAATAACGGTCAAATTTGCACGGTTGTTAGAGATATTTGAGGTGAGCTTATGGCCGAAATTTCAGGGCCCTTGACCGCCGGCAACCACCTAAACTGGCAGCCAAACCCTTTTAAAATAGAATATAATTAGAATAAAATGACTACATTATGCCATATGAACGTGGCTTTGCAAAAATCCAATAACGGTCAAATTTGCACGGTTGTTAGAAATATTTCAGGTGAGCTTATGGCCGATATTTCAGAGCCCTTGACCGCCGGCAACCGGCTAAACCAGCAGCCAAACCCTGTTAAAATCGAATATAATTAGAATAAAATGACTACATTATGCCATAATATTATGAACGTGCCTTTGCAAAAGTCCAATAACGGTCAAATTTGCACGGTTTTTAGAGATATTTGAGGTGAGCTTATGGCCGAAATTTCAGGGCTCTTGACCGCCGGCAACTGGCTAAACCGGCAGACAAACCCTGTTAAAATAGAATTTAATAAGAATAAAATGCTTACATTATGCCATATAAACGTGCCTTTGCAAAAATCGAATAACGGTTTAATTTGCACGGTTGTTAGAGATATTTGAGGTGAGTTTATGTCCGAAATTTCAGGGCTCTTGACCGCCGGCAACCGGATAAACCGGCAGCCAAACCCTGTTAAAATAGAATATAATTAGAATAAAATGACAACATTATGCCATATGAACGTGCCTTTGCAAAATGCCAATAACGGTCAAATTTGCACGGTTGTTAGAAATATTTGAGGTGAGCTTATGGCCGAAATTTCAGGGCTCTTGACCGCCGGCAACCGGCTCAACTGGCAGCCAAACCCTGTTAAAATAGAATATAATTAGAATAAAATGACTACATTATGTCATATGAACGTGCCTTTGCAAAAATCCAATAACGGTCAAATTTGCACGGTTGTTAGAGATATTTAAGGTGAGCTTATGGCCGAAATTTCAGGGCTCTTGACCGCCGGCAACCACCTAAACCGGCAGCCAAACCCTTTTAAAATAGAATATAATTAGAATAAAATGACTACATTATGCCATATGAACGTGCCTTTGCAAAAATCCAATAACGGTCAAATTTGCACGGTTGTTAGAAATATTTGAGGTGAGCTTATGGCCGATATTTCAGAGCCCTTGACCGCCGGCAACCGGCTAAACCAGCAGCCAAACCCTTTTAAAATAGAATATAATTAGAATAAAATGACTACATTATGCCATAATATTATGAACGTGCCTTTGCAAAAGTCGAATAACGGTCAAATTTGCACGGTTGTTAGAGATATTTGAGGTGAGCTTATTGCCGAAATTTCAGGGCTCTTGACTGCCGGCAACCGGCTAAACCGGCAGCCAAACCCTGTTAAAATAGAATATAATTAGAGTAAAATGACTACATTATGCCACATGAACGTGCCTTTGCAAAAATCCAATAACGGTCAAATTTGCACGGTTGTTAGAGATATTTGAGGTGAGCTTATGGCCGAAATTTCAGGGCTCTTGACCGCCGGCAACCGGCTAAACCAGCAGCCAAACCCTGTTAAAATAGAATATAATTAGAATAAAATGACTACATTATGCCATATGAACGTGCCTTTGCAAAAATCCAATAACGGTCAAATTTGCACGGTTGTTAGAGATATTTGAGGTGAGCTTATGGCCGAATTTTCAGGGCTCTTGACAGCCGGCAACGGCCAAACCGGCAGCCAAACCCTGTTAAAATAGAATATGATTAGAATAAAATGACTACATTATGCCATATGAACGTCCCTTTGCAAAAATCCAATAACGGTCAAATTTGCAAGGTTGTTAGAGATATTTGAGGTGAGCTTATGGCCGAAATTTCAAGGCTCTTGACAGCCGCCAACCGGATAAACCGGCAGCCAAACCCTGTTAAAATAGAATATAATTAGAATAAAATGGCTATATTATGCCATATGAACGTGCCTTTGCAAAAATCCAATAACCGTTAAATTTGCACGGTTGTTAGAGATATTTGAGGTGAGCTTATGGCCGAAATTTCAGGGCTCTTGACCGCCGGCAACCGGCTAAACCAGCAGCAAACCATGTTAAAATAGAATATAATTAGAATAAAATGAGTACATTATGTCTGATATTATGAACGTGCCTTTGCAAAAATCCAATAACGGTCAAATTTGCACGGTTGTTAGAGATGTTTGAGGTGAGCTAATGGCCGAAATTTCAGGGCTCTTGACCGCCAGCAACCGGCTTAACCGGCAGCCAAACCCTTTTAAAATAGAATATATTTAGAATAAAATGACTTTATTATGCCATATGAACGTGCCTTTGCAAAAATCCAATAACGGTTATATTTGCACGGTTGTTAGAGATGTTTGAGGTGAGCTTATGGCCGAAATTTCAGGGCTCTTGACCGCCGGCAACCGGCTCAACCGGCAGCCAAACCCTGTTAAAATTGAATATAATTAGAATAAAATGACTACATTTTGCCACATGAACGTGCCTTTGCAAAAATCCAATAACGGTCAAATTTGCACGGTTGTTAGAGATATTTGAGGTGAGCTTATGGCCGAAATTTCAGGGCTCTTGACCGCCGGCAACCACCTAAACCGGCAGCCAAACCCTTTTAAAATAGAATATAATTAGAATAAAATGACTACATTATGCCATGTGAACGTGCCTTTGCAAAAATCCAATAACGGTCAAATTTGCACGGTTGTTAGAAATATTTGAGGTGAGCTTATGGCCGATATTTCAGAGCCCTTGACCGCCGGCAACCGACTAAACCAGCAGCCAAACCCTGTTAAAATCGAATATAATTAGAATAAAATGACTACATTATGCCATAATATTATGAACGTGCGTTTGCAAAAGTCCAATAACGGTCAAATTTGCACGGTTGTTAGAGATATTTGAGGTGAGCTTATGGCCGAAATTTCAGGGCTCTTGACCGCCGGCAACCGGCTAAACCGGCAGCCAAACCCTGTTAAAATAGAATATAATAAGAATAAAATGCTTACATTATGCCATATGAACGTGCCTTTGCAAAAGTCGAATAACGGTTTAATTTGCACGGTTGTTAGAGATATTTGAGGTGAGCTTATGGCCGAAATTTCAGGGCTCTTGACCGCCGGCAACCGGCTAAACCGGCAGCCAAACCCTGTTAAAATAGTATATATAATTAGAATAAAATGACTATATTATGCCATATGAACGTGCCTTTGCAACAATCCAATAACGGTTAAATTTGAACGGTTGTTAGAGATATTTGAGGTGAGCTTATGGCCGAAATTTCAGGGCTCTTGACCGCCGCCAACCGGCTAAACCAGCAGCAAAACCCTGTTAAAATAGAATATAATTAGAATAATATGACTACATTATGCCATATGAACGTGCCTTTGCAAAATGCCAATAACGGTCAAATTTGCACGGTTGTTAGAAATATTTGAGGTGAGCTTATGGCCGAAATTTCAGGGCTCTTGACCGCCGGCAACCGGCTAAACCAGCAGCAAACCATGTTAAAATAGAATATAATTAGAATAAAATTAGTACATTATGCCTTGATATTATGAACGTGCCTTTGCAAAAATCCAATAACGGTCAAATGTGCACGGTTGTTAGAGATGTTTGAGGTGAGCTTATGGCCGAAATTTCAGGGCTCTTGACCGCCGGCAACCGGCTCAACCGGCAGCCAAACCCTGTTAAAATAGAATTTAATTAGAATAAAACGACTATATTATGCCATATGAACGTGCCTTTGCAAAAATCCAATAACGGTCAAATTTGCACGGTTGTTAGAGATATTTAAGGTGAGCGTATGGCCGAAATTTCAGGGCTCTTGACCGCCGGCAACCGGCTAAACCAGCAGCCAAACCCTGTTAAAATAGAATATAATTAGAATAAAATGACTACATTATGCCATGATATTATGAACGTGCCTTTGCAAAAATCCAATAACGGTCAAATTTGCACGGTTGTTAGAGATGTTTGAGGTGAGCTTATGGCCGAAATTTCAGGGCTCTTGACCGCCGGCAACCGGCTCAACCGGCAGCCAAACCCCTTAAAATAGAATATAATTAGAATAAAATGACTACATTATGCCATATGAAGGTGCCTTTGCAAAAATCCAATAACGGTCAAATTTGCACGGTTGTTAGAGATATTTGAGGTGAGCTTATGGCCGAAATTTCAGGGCTCTTGACTGCCGGCAACCGGCAGCCAAACCCTTTTAAAATAGAATATAATTAGAATAAAATGACTACATTATGCCATATGAACGTGCCTTTGCAAAAATCAAATAACGGTCAAATTTGCACGGCTGTTAGAAATATTTGAGGTGAGCTTATGGCCGATATTTCAGAGCCCTTGACCGCCGGCAACCGGCTAAACCAGCAGCCAAACCCTGTTAAAATCGATAATAATTAGAATAAATTGACTACATTATGCCATAATATTATGAACATGCCTTTGCAAGAGTCCAATAACGGTCAAATTTGCACGGTTGTTAGAGATATTTGAGGTGAGCTTATGGCCGAAAGTTCAGGGCTCTTGACCGCCGGCAACCGGCTAAACCGGCAGCCAAACCCTGTTAAAATAGAATATAATTAGAATAAAATGACTACATTATGCCATATGAACGTGCCTTTGCAACAATCCAAAAACGGTTAAATTTGAACGGTTGTTAGAGATATTTGAGGTGAGCTTATTGCCGAAATTTCAGGGCTCTTGACAGCCCGCAACCGACTAAACCGGCAGCCAACCCTGTAAAAATAGAATATAATTTGTTTAAAATGACTATATTATGCCATACGAACGTGCCCTTACAAAAATCCAATAACAGTCAAATGTGCACGGTTGTGAGAGATATTTGAGGTGAGCTTTAGCCGAAATTTCAGGGCTCTTGACCGCCGGCAACCGGCTCAACCGGCAGCCAAACCCTGTTAAAATGGAATATAATTAAAATAAAATGACTACATTATGCCATATGATCGTGCCTTTGCAAAAATCTAATAACGGTCAAATTTGCACGGTTGTTAGAGATATTTGAGGTGAGCTTATGGCCGAAATTTCAGGGCTCTTGACCGCCAGCAACCGGATAAACCGACAGCCAAACCCTGTTTAAATAGAATATAATTAGAATAAAATGACTATATTATGCCATATGATCGTGCCTTTGCAAATATCCAATAACGGTCAAATTTGCACGGTTGTTAGAGATATTTGAGGTGAGCTTATTGCCGAAATTTCAGGGCGCTTGACAGCCGGCAACCATGTTTACCAGCAGCCAAACCCTGTTAAAATAGAATATAATTATAATAAAATTACTAAATGATGCCATATTAACGTGCCTTTGCAAAAATCCAATAACGGTCAAATTTGCGAGGTTGGTAGACATATTTGAGGTGAGCTGATGGCCGAAATTTCAGGGCTCTTGACCGCCGGCAACCGGCTAAACCGGCAGCCAAACCCTGTTAAAATAGAATATAAATAGAATAACATGACTACATTATGCCATATGAACGTGCCTTTGAAATAATTCAATAACGGTCAAATTTGCACGGTTGTTAGAGATATTTGAGGTGAGCTTATGGCCGAAATTTCAGGGCTCTTGACCGCCGGCAACCGGTTAAACCGGCAGCCAAACCCTGTTAAAATAGAATATAATTAGTTTAAAATGACTACATTATGCCATATGATCGTGCCTTTGCAAAAATCCAACAACGTTCAAATTTGCACGGTTGTTAGAGATATTTGAGGTGAGCTTATGGCCGAAATTTCAGGGCTCTTAACCGCCGGCAACCTCCTAAACCGGCAGCCAAACCCTATTAAAATAGAATATTATTAGAATAAAATGACTATATTTTGCCATATAAACGTGCCTTTGCAAAAATCCAATAACGGTCAAATTTGCACGGTTGTTAGAGATATTTGAGGTGAGCTTATGGCCGAAATTTCAGGGCTCTTGACCGCCGGCAACCGGCTAAACCGGCAGCCAAACCCTGTTAAAATAGAATATAATTAGAATAAAATGACTACATTATGCCATATAAACGTGCCTTTGAAAAAATCCAATAACGGTCAAATTTGCACGGTTGTTAGAGATATTTGAGGTGAGCTTATGGCCGAAATTTCATGGCTCTTGACCGCCGGCAACCGGGTAAACCAGCAGCCAAACCCTGTTAAAATAGAATATAATTAAAATAAAATGACTACATTATGCCATAATATTATTAACGTGACTTTGCAAAAGTCCAATAACGGTCAAATTTGCACGGTTGTTAGAGATATTTGAGGTGAGCTTATGGCCGAAATTTCAGGGCTCTTGACCTCCGGCAACCGGCTAAACCGGCAGCCAAACCCTGTTAAAATAGAATGTAATTAGAATAAAATGACTACATTATGCCATATGAACGTGCCTTTGCAAAAATCCAATAACGGTCAAATTTGCACGGTTGTTAGATATATTTGAGGTGAGCTTATGGCCGGAATTTCAGGGCTTTTGACCGCCGGCAACCACCTAAAACCGCAGCCAAACGCTGTTAAAATAGAATATAATTAGAATAAAATGACTACATTATGCCATATGAACGTGCCTTTGCAAAAATCCAATAACGGTCAAATTTCCACCTTTGTTAGAGATATTTGAGGTAAGCTTATGGCCGAAATTTCAGGGCTCTTGACCGCCGGCAACCGGCTAAACCGGCAGCCGAACCCTGTTTAAATAGAATATAATTAGAATAAAATGACTACATTATGCCATATGAACGAGCCTTTGCAAAAATCCAATAACGGTCAAATTTGCACGGTTGTTAGAGATATTTGAGGTAAGCTTATGGCCGAAATTTCAGGGCTCTTGACCGCCGGCAACCGGCCAACCGGCAGCCAAACCCTTTTAAAATAGAATATAATTAGAATAAAATAACTACATTATGCCATATGAACGTGCCTTTGCAAAAATCCAATAACGGTCAAATTTGCACGGTTGTTGGAGACATTTGAGGTGAACTTATGGCCGAAATTTCAGGGCTCTTGAATGCTGGCAACCGGCTAAACCGGCAGCCAAACCCTGTTAAAATAGAATATAATTAGAATAAAATGACTACATTATGCCATATGAACGTGCCTTTGCAAAAATCCAATAACGGTCACATTTGCGCGGTTGTTAGAGAATTTTGAGGTGAGCTTATGGCCGAAATTTTAGGGCTCTTGACCGACGGCAACCGGCTAAACCGGCAGCCAAACCCTGTTAAAATAGAATATAATTAGAATAAAATGACTACATTATGCCATATGAACGTGCCTTTGCAAAAAATCCAATAACGGTCAAATTTGCACGGTTGTTAGAGATATTTGAGGTGAGTTTATGGCCGAAATTTCAGGGCTCTTGACCGCCGGCAACCGGCTAAACCGGCAGCCAAACCCTGTTAAAATAGAATATAATTAGAACAAAATGACTACATTATGCCATATGAACTTGCCTTTGCAAAAATCCAATAACGGTCAAATTTGCACGGTTGTTAGAGATATTTGAGGTGAGCTTATGGCCGAAATTTCAGGGCTCTTGACCGCCGGCAACCGGCTAAACCGGCAGCCAAACCCTGTTAAAATAGAATATAATTAGAATAAAATGACCACATTATGCCATAATATTATGAACGTGCTTTTGCAAAAATCCAACAACGGTCAAATTTGCACGGTTGTTAGGGATATTTGAGGTGAGGTTATGGCCGAAATTTCAGGGCTCTTTACCTCCGGAAACCGGCTAAACCGGCAGCCAAACCCTGTTAAAATAGAATATAATTAGACTAATATGACTATATTATGCCATATGAACGTGCGTTTGCAAAAATCCAATAACGGTCAAATTTGCAAGGTTGGTAGACATATTTGAGGTGAGGTCATGGCCGAAATTTCAGGGCTCTTGACCGCGGCAACCGGCTAAACCGGCAGCCAAACCCTGTTAAAATAGAATATAATTAGAGTAAAATGAAAACATTATGCCACATGAACGTGCCTTTGCAAAAATCCAATAACGGTCAAATTTGCACGGTTGTTAGAGATATTTGAGGTGAGCTTATTGCCGAAATTTCAGGGCTCTTGACCGCCGGCAACCGGCTAAACCGGCAGCCAAACCCTGTTAAAATAGAATATAATTAGAATAAAATGACTATTTTATGCCACATGAACGTGCCTTTGCAAAAATCCAATAACGGTCAAATTTGCACGGTTGTTAGAGATATTTGAGGTGAGCTTATGGCCGATATTTCAGGGCTCTTGACCGCCGGCAACCGGCTAAACCGGCAGCCAAACCCTGTTAAAATAGAATATAATTAAAATAAAATGACTACATTATGCCTTAATATTATGAACGTGCCTTTGCAAAAATCCAATAACGGTCAAATTTGCACGGTTGTTAGAGATATTTGAGGTGAGCTTATGGCCGAAATTTCAGGGCTCTTGACCGCCGGCAACCACCTAAACCGGCAGCCAAACCCTGTTAAAATAGAATATAATTAGTATAAAATAACCACATTATGCCATATGATCGTGCCTTTTCAAACATTCAATAACGGTCAAATGTGCACGGTTGTTAGAGATATTTGAGGTGAGCTTATGGCCGAAATTTCAGGGCTCTTAACCGCCGGCAACTGGTTAAACCGGCAGCCAAACCATGTTAAAATAGAATACAATTGGAATAAAATGACTATATTATGCCATATAAACGTGCCTTTGCAAAAATCCAATAACGGTCAAATTTGCACGGTTGTAAGAGATATTTGAGGTGAGCTTATGGCAGAAATTTCATGGCGCTTGACCGCCGGCAACCGGCTAAACCGGCAGCCAAACCCTGTTAAAATAGAATATGATTAGTATAAAATAACCACATTATGCGTTATGATCGTGCCTTTTCAAAAATTCAATAACGGTCAAATGTGCACGGTTGTTAGAGATATTTGAGGTGAGCTTATGGCCGAAATTTCAGGGCTCTTGACCGCCGCCAACCGGCTAAACCAGCAGCCAAACCCTGTTAAAATAGAATATAATTAGAATAAAATGACTACATTATGCCATATAAACGTGCCTTTGCAAAAATCCAATAACGGTCAAATTTGCACGGTTGTTAGAGATATTTGAGGTGAGCTTATGGCCGAAAGTTCAGGGCTCTTGACCGCCGGCAACCGGCTAAACCAGCAGCAAACCCTGTTAAAATAGAATATAATTAGGATAAAATGAGTACATTATGTCTGATATTATGAACGTGCCTTTGCAAAAATCCAATAGCGCTCAAATTTGCACGGTTGTTAGAGATGTTTGAGGTGTGCTTATGGCCGAAATTTCAGGGCTCTTGACCGCCGGCAAGCGGCTCAACCGGCAGCCAAACCCTGTTAAAATAGAATATAATTAGTATAAAATAACCACATTATGCCATATGATCGTGCCTTTTCAAACATTCAATAACGGTCAAATGTGCACGGTTGTTAGAGATATTTGAGGTGAGCTTATGGCCGAAATTTCAGGGCTCTTAACCGCCGGCAACTGGCTAAACCGGCAGCCAAACCCTGTTAAAATAGAATACAATTGCAATAAAATGACTATATTATGCCATATAAACGTGCCTTTGCAAAAATCCAATAACGGTCAAATTTGCACGGTTGTAAGAGATATTTGAGGTGAGCTTATGGCAGAAATTTCATGGCGCTTGACCGCCGGCAACCGGCTAAACCGGCAGCCAAACCCTGTTAAAATAGAATATGATTAGTATAAAATAACCACATTATGCGTTATGATCGTGCCTTTTCAAAAATTCAATAACGGTCAAATGTGCACGGTTGTTAGAGATATTTGAGGTGAGCTTATGGCCGAAATTTCAGGGCTCTTGACCGCCGCCAACCGGCTAAACCAGCAGCCAAACCCTGTTAAAATAGAATATAATTAGAATAAAATGACTACATTATGCCATATAAACGTGCCTTTGCAAAAATCCAATAACGGTCAAATTTGCACGGTTGTTAGAGATATTTGAGGTGAGCTTATGGCCGAAAGTTCAGGGCTCTTGACCGCCGGCAACCGGCTAAACCAGCAGCAAACCCTGTTAAAATAGAATATAATTAGGATAAAATGAGTACATTATGTCTGATATTATGAACGTGCCTTTGCAAAAATCCAATAGCGCTCAAATTTGCACGGTTGTTAGAGATGTTTGAGGTGTGCTTATGGCCGAAATTTCAGGGCTCTTGACCGCCGGCAAGCGGCTCAACCGGCAGCCAAACCCTGTTAAAATAGAATATAATTAGAATAAATTGACTACATTATGTCATATGAACGTGCCTTTGCAAAAATCTAATAACGGTCAAATTTGCACGGTTGTTAGAGATATTTGAGGTGAGCTTATGGCCGAAATTTCAGGGCTCTTGACCGCCGGCAACCACCTAATGTGGCAGCCAAACCCTTTTAAAATAGAATATGATTAGAATAAAATGACTACATTATGCCATATGAACGTGCCTTTGCAAAAATCCAATAACGGTCAAATTTGCACGGTTGTTAGAAATATTTGAGGTGAGCTTATGGCCGATATTTCAGAGCCCTTGACCGCCGGCAACCGGCTAAACCAGCAGCCAAACCCTGTTAAAATCGAATATAATTAGAATAAAATGACTACATTATGCGATAATATTATGAACGTGCCTTTGCAAAAGTCCAATAACGGTCAAATTGTCACGGTTGTTAGAGATATTTGAGGTGAGCTTATGGCCGAAATTTCAGGGCTCTTGACCGCCGGCAACTGGCTAAACCGGCAGCCAAACCCTGTTAAAATAGAATATAATAAGAATAAAATGCTTACATTATGCCATATAAACGTGCCTTTGCAAAAATCGAATAACGGTTTAATTTGCACGGTTGTTAGAGATATTTGAGGTGAGCTTATGGCCGAAATTTCAGGGCTCTTGACCGCCGGCAACCGGCTAAACCGGCAGCCAAACCCTGTTAAAATAGAATATAATTAGAATAAAATGACAACATTATGCCATATGAACGTGCCTTTGCAAAATGCCAATAACGGTCAAATTTGCACGGTTGTTAGAAATATTTGAGGTGAGCTTATGGCCGAAATTTCAGGGCTCTTGACCGCCGGCAACCGGCTAAACAGGCAGCCAAACCCTGTTAAAATAGAATATAATTAGAATAAAATGACTACATTATGTCATATGAACGTGCCTTTGCAAAAATCCAATAACGGTCAAATTTGCACGGTTGTTAGAGATATTTGAGGTGAGCTTATGGCCGAAATTTCAGGGCTCTTGACCGCCGGCAACCACCTAAACCGGCAGCCAAACCCTTTTAAAATAGAATATAATTAGAATAAAATGACTAAATTATGCCATATGAACGTGCCTTTGCAAAAATCCAATAACGGTCAAATTTGCACGGTTGTTAGAAATATTTGAGGTGAGCTTATGGCCGAAATTTCAGGGCTCTTGACCGCCGGGAACGGCCAAACCGGCAGCCAAACCCTGTTAAAATAGAATATGATTAGAATAAAATGACTACATTATGCCATATGAACGTCCCTTTGCAAAAATCTAATAACGGTCAAATTTGCAATGTTGTTAGAGATATTTGAGGTGAGCTTATGGCCGAAATTTCAAGGCTCTTGACCGCCGCCAACCGGATAAACCGGCAGCCAAACCCTGTTAAAATCGAATATAATTAGAATATAATGGCTATATAATGCCATATGAACGTGCCTTTGCAAAAATCCAATAACCGTTAAATTTGCACGGTTGTTAGAGATATTTGAGGTGAGATTATGGCCGAAATTTCAGGGCTCTTGACCGCCGGCAACCGGCTAAACCAGCAGCAAACCCTGTTAAAATAAAATATAATTAGAATGAAATGAGTACATTATGTCTGATATTATGAACGTGCCTTTGCAAAAATCCAATAACGGTTATATTTGCACGGTTGTTAGATATATTTGAGGTGAGCTGATGGCCGAAATTTCAGGGCTTTTGACCGCCGGCAACCACCTAAACTGCAGCCAAACCCCCTTAAAATAGAATATAATTAGAATAAAATGACTACATTATGCCATATGAACGTGCCTTTGCAAAAATCCAATAACGGTCAAATTTCCACCTTTGTTAGAGATATTTGAGGTAAGCTTATGGCCAAAATTTCAGGGCTCTTGACCGCCGGCAACCGGCTAAACCGGCAGCCGAACCCTGTTTAAATAGAATATAATTAGAATAAAATGACTACATTATGCCATATGAACGTGCCTTTGCAAAAATCCAATAACGGTCAAATTTGCACGGTTGTTAGAGATATTTGAGGTAAGCTTATGGCCGAAATTTCAGGGCTCTTGACCGCCGGCAACCGGCCAACCGGCAGCCAAACCCTGTTAAAATAGAATATAATTAGAATAAAATAACTACATTATGCCATATGAACGTGCCTTTGCAAAAATCCAATAACGGTCAAATTTGCACGGTTGTTAGAGATATTTGAGGTGAACTTATGGCCGAAATTTCAGGGCTCTTGAATTCTGGCAACCGGCTAAACCGGCAGCCAAACCCTGTTAAAATAGAATATAATTAGAATAAAATGACTATATTATGCCATATGAACGTGCCTTTGCAAAAATCCAATAACAGTCAAATATGCACGGTTGTTAGAGATGTTTGAGGTGAGCTTATGGCCGAAATTTCAGGGCTCTTGACCGCCGGCAACCGGCTAAACCGGCAGCCAAACCCTGTTAAAATAGAATATAATTAGAATTAAATGACTAAATTATGCCATATGAACATGCCTTTGCAAAAATCCAATAACGGTCAAATTTGCACGGTTGTTAGAGATATTTGAGGTGAGCTTATGGCCGAAATTTCAGGGCTCTTGACCGCCAGCAACCGGCTAAACCAGCAGCCAAACCCTGTTAAAATAGAATATAATTAAAATAAAATGACTACATTATGCCATAATATTATAAACGTGCCTTTGCAAAAATCTAATAACGGTCAAATTTGCACGATTGTTAGAGATATTTGAGGTGAGCTTATGGCCGAAATTTCAGAGCCCTTGACCGCCGGCAACCGGCTAAACCAGCAGCCAAACCCTGTTAAAATAGAATATAATTAGAATAAAATGAATACATTATGCCATGTGAACGTGCCTTTGCAAAAATCCAATAACGGTCAAATATGCACGGTTGTTAAAGATATTTGAGATGAGCTTATGGCCGAAATTTCAGGCTCTTGACGGCCGGCAACCACCTTAACCGGAAGCCAAACCCTGTTAAAATAGAATATAATTAGAATAAAATGACTACATTATGCCATATGAACATGCCTTTGCAAAAGTCCAATAACGGTCAAATTTGCAAGGTTGTTAGAGATATTTGAGGTGAGCTTATGGCCGAAATTTCAGGGCTCTTGACCGCCGGCAACCGGCTAAACCGGCAGCCAAACCCTGTTAAAATAGAATATAATTAGAATAAAATGACTACATTATGCCATATGGACGTGCCTTTGCAAAAATCCAATAACGGTCAAATTTGCACGGTTGTAAGAGATATTTGAGGTGAGCTTATGGCCGAAATTTCAGGGCTCTTGACCGCCGGCAACCGGCTAAACCGGCAGCCAAACCCTGTTAAAATAGAATATAATTAAAATAAAATGAACACATTATGCCTTAATATTATGAACGTGCCTTTGCAAAAATCCAATAACGGTCAAATTTGCACGGTTGTTAGAGATATTTGAGGTTAGCGTATGGCCGAAATTTCAGGGCTTTTGACCGCCGGCAACCTGCTAAACCGGCAGCCAAACCCTGTAAAAAAAAATACAATTAGAATAAAATGACTACATTGTGCCATATGAACGTGCCTTTGCAAAAATCCAATAACGGTCAAATTTGCACGGTTGTTAGAGATATTTGAGGTGAGCTTATGGCCGAAATTTCAGGGCTTTTGACCGCCGGAAACCGGCTAAACCGGCAGCCAAACCCTGTTAAAATAGAATATAATTAAAATAAAATGACTACATTATGCCATAATATAATGAACGTGCCTTTTCAAAAATCCAATAACGGTCAAATTTGCACGGTTGTTAGAGATATTTGAGGTGAGCTTATTGCCAAAATTTCAGGGCTCTTGACCGCCGGCAACCGGCTAAACCGGCCGCCAAACCCTGTTAAAATAGAATATAATTAGAATAAAATGACTACATTATGTCATATGAACGTGCCTTTCCAAAAATCAAATAACAGTCAAATTTGCACGGTTGTTAGAAATATTTTAGGTGAGCTTATGGCCGAAATTTCAGGGCTCTTGACCGCCGGCAACCGGCTAAACCGGCAGCCAAACCCTGGTAAAATAGAATATAATTAGAATAAAATGACTACATTATGCCATATGAACGTGCCTTTGCTAAAATCCAATAACGGTCAAATTTGCACGTTTGTTAGAGAAATTTGAGTTGAGCTTATGGCCGAAATTTCAGGGATCTTGACCGCCGGCAACCTGCTAAACCGGCAGCAAAACCCTGTTGAAATAGAATATAATTAGAATAAAATGACTACATTATGCCATATGAACGTGCCTTTGCAAAAATCCAATAACGGTCAAATTTGCATGGTTGTTAGAGATATTTAAGGTCAGCTTATGGCCGAGATTTCAGGGCTCTTGACAGCCGGCAACCGGCTAAACCAGCAGCCAAACCCTGTTAAAATAGAATATAATTAGAATAAAATGACTACATTATGCCATATGAACGTGCCTTTGCAAAAATCCAATAACGCTCAAATTTGCACGGTTGTTAGAGATATTTAAGGTGAGTTTATGGCCGAAATTTTAGGTCTCTTGACTGCCGGCAACCGGCTTAACCGGCAGCCAAACCCTGTTAAAATAGAATATAATTAGAATAAAATGACTACATTATGCCATATGAACGTGCCTTTGCAAAAATCCAATAACGGACAAATTTGCACGGTTGTTAGAGATATTTGAGGTGAGCTTATGGCCGAAATTTCAGAGCTCTTGAATGCTGGCAACCGGCTAAACCGCCAGCCAAACCCTGTTTAAATAGAAAAAAATTAGAATAAAATGACTATGAACAGTGTACATACTGGTATAGGCCAAAATTTCAAACGTATCCTGCGGGTAAACAAGTGTATCCGGCGTGTAAACAATTGCATGCGGATGGGCGAAAACTGTACCCGGAGTTAAAATAACAGTATTGGGAGTGGCAATAACGGTATTGGTAGTGCACATAAGGCTATGAACAGTGTACATACTGGTATAGGCCAAAATTTCAAACGTATAATGCGGGTAAACAAGTGTATCCGGCGTGTAAACAATTGCATCCGGATGGGAGAAAACTGTACCCGGAGTTAAAATAACAGTATTGGGAGTGGCAATAACGGTATTGGTAGTGCACATAAGGCTATGAACAGTGTACATACTGGTATAGGCAAAAATTTCAAACGTATCCTGCGGATAAACAAGTGTATCCGGCGTGTAAACAATTGCATCCGGATGGGAGAAAACTGTACCCGGAGTTAAAATAACAGTATTGGGAGTGGCAATAACGGTATTGGTAGTGCACATAAGGCTATGAACAGTGTACATACTGGTATAGGCCAAAATTTCAAACGTATCCTGCGGGTAAACAAGTGTATCCGGCGTGTAAAAAATTGCATCCGGATGGGAGAAAACTGTACCCGGAGTTAAAATAACAGTTTTGGAAGTGGCAATAACGGTATTGGTAGTGCACATAAGGCTATGAACAGTGTACATACTGGTATAGGCCAAAATTTCAAACGTATCCTGCGGGTAAACAAGTGTATCCGGCGTGTAAACAATTGCATCCGGATGGGAGAAACTGTACCCTGAGTTAAAATAACAGTATTGGGAGTGGCAATAACGGTATTGGTAGTGCACATAAGGCTATGAACAGTGTACATACTGGTATAGGCCAAAATTTCAAACGTATCCTGCGGGTAAACAAGTGTATCCGGCGTGTAAACAATTGCATACGGATGGGAGAAAACTGTACCCGGAGTTAAAATAACAGTATTGGGAGTGGCAATAACGGTATTGGTAGTGCACATAAGGCTATGAACAGTGTACATACTGGTATAGGCCAAAATTTCAAACGTATAATGCGGGTAAACAAGTGTATCCGGCGTGTTAACAATTGCATCCGGATGGGAGAAAACTGTACCCGGAGTTAAAATAACAGTATTGGAAGTGGCAATTACGGTATTGGTAGTGCACATAAGGCTATGAACAGTGTACATACTGGTATAGGCCAAAATTTCAAACGTATCCTGCGGGTAAACAAGTGTATCTGGCGTGTAAACAATTGCATCCGGATGGGTGAAAACTGTACCCGGAGTTAAAATAACAGTATTGGGAGTGGCAATAACGGCATTGGTAGTGCACATAAGGCTATGAACAGTGTACATACTGGTATAGGCCAAAATTTCAAACGTATCCTGCGGGTAAACAAGTGTATCCGGCGTGTAAACAATTGCATCCGGATGGGAGAAAACTGTACCCGGAGTTAAAATAACAGTATTGGGAGTGGCAATAACGGTATTGGTAGTGCACATAAGGCTATGAACAGTGTACATACTGGTATAGGCCAAAATTTCAAACGTATCCTGCGGGTAAACAAGTGTATCCGGCGTGTAAACAATTGCATCCGGATGGGAGAAAACTGTACCCGGAGTTAAAATAACAGTATTGGGAGTGGCAATAACGGTATTGGTACTGCACATAAGGCTATGAACAGTGTACATACTGGTATAGGCCAAAATTTCAAACGTATCCTGCGGGTAAACAAGTGTATCCGGCGTGTAAACAATTGCATCCGGATGGGAGAAAACTGTACCCGGAGGTAAAATAACAGTATTGGGAGTGGCAATAACGGTATTGGTAGTGCACATAAGGCTATGAACTGTGTACATACTGGTATAGGCCAAAATTTCAAACGTATCCTGCGGGTAAACAAGTGTATCCGGCGTGTAAACAATTGCATCCGGATGGGAGAAAACTGTACCCGGAGTTAAATTAACAGTATTGGGAGTGGCAATAACGGTATTGGTAGTGCACATAAGGCTATGAACAGTGTACATACTGGTATAGGCCAAAATTTCAAACGTATCCTGCGGATAAACAAGTGTATCCGGCGTGTAAACAATTGCATCCGGATGGGAGAAAACTGTACCCGGAGTTAAAATAACAGTATTGGGAGTGGCAATAACGGTATTGGTAGTGCACATAAGGCTATGAACAGTGTACATACTGGTATAGGCCAAAATTTCAAACGTATCCTGCGGGTAAACAAGTGTATCCGGCGTGTAAACAATTGCATCCGGATGGGAGAAAACTGTACCCGGAGTTAAAATAACAGTTTTGGAAGTGGCAATAACGGTATTGGTAGTGCACATAAGGCTATGAACAGTGTACATACTGGTAAAGGCCAAAATTTCAAACGTATCCTGCGGGTAAACAAGTGTATCCGGCGTGTAAACAATTGCATCCGGATGGGAGAAACTGTACCCTGAGTTAAAATAACAGTATTGGGAGTGGCAATAACGGTATTGGTAGTGCACATAAGGCTATGAACAGTGTACATACTGGTATAGGCCAAAATTTCAAACGTATCCTGCGGGTAAACAAGTGTATCCGGCGTGTAAACAATTGCATACGGATGGGAGAAAACTGTACCCGGAGTTAAAATAACAGTATTGGGAGTGGCAATAACGGTATTGGTAGTGCACATAAGGCTATGAACAGTGTACATACTGGTATAGGCCAAAATTTCAAACGTATAATGCGGGTAAACAAGTGTATCCGGCGTGTTAACAATTGCATCCGGATGGGAGAAAACTGTACCCGGAGTTAAAATAACAGTATTGGAAGTGGCAATAACGGTATTGGTAGTGCACATAAGGCTATGAACAGTGTACATACTGGTATAGGCCAAAATTTCAAACGTATCCTGCGGGTAAACAAGTGTATCCGGCGTGTAAACAATTGCATCCGGATGGGTGAAAACTGTACCCGGAGTTAAAATAACAGTATTGGGAGTGGCAATAACGGTATTGGTAGTGCACATAAGGCTATGAACAGTGTACATACTGGTATAGGCCAAAATTTCAAACGTATCCTGCGGGTAAACAAGTGTATCCGGCGTGTAAACAATTGCATCCGGATGGGAGAAAACTGTACCCGGAGTTAAAATAACAGTATTGGGAGTGGCAATAACGGTATTGGAAGTGCACATAAGGCTATGAACAGTGTACATACTGGTATAGGCAAAAATTTCAAACGTATCCTGCGGGTAAACAAGTGTATCCGGCGTGTAAACAATTGCATCCGGATGGGAGAAAACTGTACCCGGAGTTAAAATAACAGTATTGGGAGTGGCAATAACGGTATTGGTAGTGCACATAAGGCTATGAACAGTGTACATACTGGTATAGGCCAAAATTTCAAACGTATCCTGCGGGTAAACAAGTGTATCCGGCGTGTAAACAATTGCATCCGGATGGGAGAAAACTGTACCCGGAGTTAAAATAACAGTATTGGGAGTGGCAATAACGGTATTGGTAGTGCACATAAGGCTATGAACAGTGTACATACTGGTATAGGCCAAAATTTCAAACGTATCCTGCGGGTAAACAAGTGTATCCGGCGTGTAAACAATTGCATCCGGATGGGAGAAAACTGTACCCGGAGGTAAAATAACAGTATTGGGAGTGGCAATAACGGTATTGGTAGTGCACATAAGGCTATGAACAGTGTACATACTGGTATAGGCCAAAATTTCAAACGTATCCTGCGGGTAAACAAGTGTATCCGGCGTGTAAACAATTGCATCTGGATGGGAGAAAACTGTACCCGGAGTTAAAATAACAGTATTGGGAGTGGCAATAACGGTATTGGTAGTGCACATAAGGCTATGAACAGTGTACATACTGGTATAGGCCAAAATTTCAAACGTATCCTGCAGGTAACAAGTGTATCCGGCGTGTAAACAATTGCATTCGGATGGGAGAAAACTGTATCCGGAGTTAAAATAACAGTATTGGGAGTGGCAATAACGGTATTGGTAGTGCACATAAGGCTATGAACAGTGTACATACTGGTATAGGCCAAAATTTCAAACGTATCCTGCGGGTAAACAAGTGTATCCGGCGTGTAAACAATTGCATCCGGATGGGAGAAAACTGTACCCGGAGTTAAAATAACAGTATTGGGAGTGGCAATAACGGTATTGGTAGTGCACATAAGGCTATGAACAGTGTACATACTGGTATAGGCCAAAATTTCAAACGTATCCTGCGGGTAAACAAGTGTATCCGGCGTGTAAACAATTGCATCCGGATGGGAGAAAACTGTACCCGGAGTTAAAATAACAGTATTGGGAGTGGCAATAACGGTATTGGTAGTGCACATAAGGCTATGAACAGTGTACATACTGGTATAGGCCAAAATTTCAAACGTATCCTGCGGGTAAACAAGTGTATCCGGCGTGTAAATAATTCCATCCGGATGGGAGAAAACTGTACCCGGAGTTAAAATAACAGTATTGGGAGTGGCAATAACGGTATTGGTAGTGCACATAAGGCTATGAACAGTTTACATACTGGTATAGGCCAAAATTTCAAACGTATCCTGCGGGTAAACAAGTGTATCCGGCGTGTAAACAATTGCATCCGGATGGGAGAAAACTGTACCCGGAGTTAAAATAACAGTATTGGGAGTGGAAATAACGGTATTGGTAGTGCACACAAGGCTATGAACAGTGTACATACTGGTATAGGCCAAAATTTCAAACGTATCCTGCGGGTAAACAAGTGTATCCGGCGTGTAAACAATTGCATCCGGATGGGAGAAAACTGTACCCGGAGTTAAAATAACAGTATTGGAAGTGGCAATAACGGTATTGGTAGTGCACATAAGGCTATGAACAGTGTACATATTGGTATAGGCCAAAATTTCAAACGTATCCTGCGGGTAAACAAGTGTATCCGGCGTGTAAACAATTGCATCCGGATGGGAGCAAACTGTACCCGGAGTTAAAATAACAGTATTGGGAGTGGCAATAACGGTATTGGTAGTGCACATAAGGCTATGAACAGTGTACATACTGGTATAGGCCAAAATTTCAAACGTATCCTGCGGGTAAACAAGTGTATCCGGCGTCTAAACAATTGCATCCGGATGGGAGAAAACTGTACCCGGAGTTAAAATAACAGTATTGGGAGTGGCAATAACGGTATTGGTA
Source organism: Corbicula japonica (assembly GCA_038501625.1). NCBI lineage: Eukaryota > Metazoa > Mollusca > Bivalvia > Venerida > Cyrenidae > Corbicula > Corbicula japonica. The sequence goes on from JAZAYU010000028.1 coordinate 7,134,296, forward strand.
GTGCACATAAGGCTATGAACAGTGTACATACTGGTATAGGCCAAAATTTCAAACGTATCCTGCGGGTAAACAAGTGTATCCGGCGTGTAAACAATTGCATCCGGATGGGAGAAAACTGTACCCGGAGTTAAAATAACAGTATTGGGAGTGGCAATAAAGGTATTGGTAGTGCACATAAGGCTATGAACAGTGTACATACTGGTATAGGCCAAAATTTCAAACGTATCCTGCGGGTAAACAAGTGTATCCGGCGTGTAAACAATTGCATCCGGATGGGAGAAAACTGTACCCGGAGTTAAAATAACAGTATTGGGAGTGGCAATAACGGTATTGGTAGTGCACATAAGGCTATGAACAGTGTACATACTGGTATAGGCCAAAATTTCAAACGTATCCTGCGGGTAAACAAGTGTATCCGGCGTGTAAACAATTGCATCCGGACGGGAGAAAACTGTACCCGGAGTTAAAATAACAGTATTGGGAGTGGCAATAACGGTATTGGTAGTGCACATAAGGCTATGAACAGTGTACATACTGGTATAGGCCAAAATTTCAAACGTATCCTGCGGGTAAACAAGTGTATCCGGCGTGTAAACAATTGCATCCGGATGGGAGAAAACTGTACCCGGAGTTAAAATAACAGTATTGGGAGTGGCAATAACGGTATTGGTAGTGCACATAAGGCTATGAACAGTGTTCATACTGGTATAGGCCAAAATTTCAAACGTATCCTGCGGGTAAACAAGTGTATCCGGCGTGTAAACAATTGCATCCGGATGGGAGAAAACTGTACCCGGAGTTAAAATAACAGTATTGGGAGTGGCAATAACGGTATTGGTAGTGCACATAAGGCTATGAACAGTGTACATACTGGTATAGGCCAAAATTTCAAACGTATCCTGCGGGTAAACAAGTGTATCCGGCGTGTAAACAATTGCATCCGGATGGGAGAAAACTGTACCCGGAGTTAAAATAACAGTATTGGGAGTGGCAATAACGGTATTGGTAGTGCACATAAGGCTATGAACAGTGTACATACTGGTATAGGCCAAAATTTCAAACGTATCCTGCGGGTAAACAAGTGTATCCGGCGTGTAAACAATTGCATCCGGATGGGAGAAAACTGTACCCGGAGTTAAAATAACAGTATTGGGAGTGGCAATAACGGTATTGGTAGTGCACATAAGGCTATGAACAGTGTACATACTGGTATAGGCCAAAATTTCAAACGTATCCTGCGGGTAAACAAGTGTATCCGGCGTGTAAACAATTGCATCCGGATGGGAGAAAACTGTACCCGGAGTTAAAATAACAGTATTGGGAGTGGCAATAACGGTATTGGTAGTGCACATAAGGCTATGAACAGCGTACATACGGGCATAGGCCAAAATTTCAAACGTATCCTGCGGGTAAACAAGTGTATCCGGCGTTTAAACAATTGCATCCGGATGGGAGAAAACTGTACCCGGAGTTAAAATAACAGTATTGGGAGTGGCAATAACGGTATTGGTAGTGCACATAAGGCTATGAACAGTGTACATACTGGTATAGGCCAGAATTTCAAACGTATCCTGCGGGTAAACACGTGTATCCGGCGTGTAAACAATTGCATCCGGATGGGGGAAAACTGTACCCGGAGTTAAAATAACAGTATTGGGAGTGGCAATAACGGTATTGGTAGTGCACATAAGGCTATGAACAGTGTACATACTGGTATAGGCCAAAATTTCAAACGTATCCTGCGGGTAAACAAGTGTATCCGGCGTGTAAACAATTGCATCCGGATGGGAGAAAACTGTACCCGGAGTTAAAATAACAGTATTGGGAGTGGCAATAACGGTATTGGTAGTGCACATAAGGCTATGAACAGTGTAAATACTGGTATAGGCCAAAATTTCAAACGTATCCTGCGGGTAAACAAGTGTATCCGGCGTGTAAACAATTGCATCCGGATGGGAGAAAACTGTACCCGGAGTTAAAATAACAGTATTGGGAGTGGCAATAACGGTATTGGTAGTGCACATAAGGCTATGAACAGTGTACATACTGGTATAGGCCAAAATTTCAAACGTATCCTGCGGGTAAACAAGTGTATCCGGCGTGTAAAGAATTGCATCCGGATGGGAGAAAACTGTACCCGGAGTTAAAATAACAGTATTGGGAGTGGCAAAAACGGTATTGGTAGTGCACATAAGGCTATGTACAGTATACATACTGGTATAGGCCAAAATTTCAAACGTATCCTGGGGGTAAACAATTGCATCCGGATGGGAAAAAACTCTACCCGGAGTTAAAATAACAGTATTGGGAGTGGCAATAACGGTATTGGTAGTGCACATAAGGCTATGAACAGTGTACATACAGGTATAGGCCAAAATTTCAAACGTATCCTGCGGGTAAACAAGTGTATCCGGCGTGTAAACAATTGCATCCGGATGGGAGAAAACTGTACCCGGAGTTAAAATAACAGTATTGGGAGTGGCAATAACGGTATTGGTAGTGCACATAAGGCTATGAACAGTGTACATACTGGTATAGGCCAAAATTTCAAACGTATCCTGCGGGTAAACAAGTGTATCCGGCGTGGAAACAATTGCATCCGGATGGGAGAAAACTGTACCCGGAGTTAAAATAACAGTATTGGGAGTGGCAATAACGGTATTGGTAGTGCACATAAGGCTATGAACAGTGTACATACTGGTATAGGCCAAAATTTCAAACGTATCCTGCTTGTAAACAAGTGTATCCGGCGTGTAAACAATTGCATCCGGATGGGAGAAAACTGTACCCGGAGTTAAAATAACAGTATTGGGAGTGGCAATAACGGTATTGGTAGTGCACATAAGGCTATGAACAGTGTACATACTGGTATAGGCCAAAATTTCAAACGTATCCTGCGGGTAAACAAGTGTATCCGGCGTGTAAACAATTGCATCCGGATGGGAGAAAACTGTACCCGGAGTTAAAATAACAGTATTGGGAGTGGCAATAACGGTATTGGTAGTGCACATAAGGCTATGAACAGTGTACATACTGGTATAGGCCAAAATTTCAAACGTATCCTGCGGGTAAACAAGTGTATCCGGCGTGTAAACAATTGCATCCGGATGGGAGAAAACTGTACCCGGAGTTAAAATAACAGTTTTGGAAGTGGCAATAACGGTATTGGTAGTGCACATAAGGCTATGCACAGTGTACATACTGGTATAGGCCAAAATTTCAAACGTATCCTGCGGGTAAACAAGTGTATCCGGCGTGTAAACAATTGCATCCGGATGGGAGAAAACTGTACCCGGAGTTAAAATAACAGTATTGGGAGTGGCAATAACGGTATTGGTAGTGCACATAAGGCTATGAACAGTGTACATACTGGTATAGGCCAAAATTTCAAACGTATCCTGCGGGTAAACAAGTGTATCCGGCGTGTAAACAATTGCATCCGGATGGGAGAAAACTGTACCCGGAGGTAAAATAACAGTATTGGGAGTGGCAATAACGGTATTGGTAGTGCACATAAGGCTATGAACAGTGTACATACTGGTATAGGCCAAAATTTCAAACGTATCCTGCGGGTAAACAAGTGTATCCGGCGTGTAAACAATTGCATCCGGATGGGAGAAAACTGTACCCGGAGTTAAAATAACAGTATTGGGAGTGGCAATAACGGTATTGGTAGTGCACATAAGGCTATGAACAGTGTACATACTTGTATAGGCCAAAATTTCAAACGTATCCTGCGGGTAAACAAGTGTATCCGGCGTGTAAACAATTGCATCCGGATGGGAGAAAACTGTACCCGGAGGTAAAATAACAGTATCGGGAGTGGCAATAACGGTATTGGTAGTGCACATAAGGCTATGAACAGTGTACATACTGGTATAGGCCAAAATTTCAAACGTATCCTGCGGGTAAACAAGTGTATCCGGCGTGTAAACAATTGCATCCGGATGGGAGAAATTTGTACCCGGAGTTAAAATAACAGTATTGGGAGTGGCAATAACGGTATTGGTAGTGCACATAAGGCTATGAACAGTGTACATACTGGTATAGGCCAAAATTTCAAACGTATCCTGCAGGTAACAAGTGTATCCGGCGTGTAAACAATTGCATCCGGATGGGAGAAAACTGTATCCGGAGTTAAAATAACAGTATTGGGAGTGGCAATAACGGTATTGGTAGTGCACATAAGGCTATGAACAGTGTACATACTGGTATAGGCCAAAATTTCAAACGTATCCTGCGGGTAAACAAGTGTATCCGGCGTGTAAACAATTGCATCCGGATGGGAGAAAACTGTACCCGGAGTTAAAATAACAGTATTGGGAGTGGCAATAACGGTATTGGTAGTGCACATAAGGCTATGAACAGTGTACATACTGGTATAGGCCAAAATTTCAAACGTATCCTGCGGGTAAACAAGTGTATCCGGCGTGTTAACAATTGCATCCGGATGGGAGAAAACTGTACCCGGAGTTAAAATAACAGTATTGGGAGTGGCAATAACGGTATTGGTAGTGCACATAAGGCTATGAACAGTGTACATACTGGTATAGGCCAAAATTTCAAACGTATCCTGCGGGTAAACAAGTGAATCCGGCGTGTAAACAATTCCATCCGGATGGGAGAAAACTGTACCCGGAGTTAAAATAACAGTATTGGGAGTGGCAATAACGGTATTGGTAGTGCACATAAAAAGGTGAAATATGCATATCAGGAATTGCCACATTCAGAAAAAAACAGCCTCCCCACACAGTCAAGAAGAAGAGAGGGGGAGAGAGCATGGTTAATAAAATAATCAGTTTCAAAAAGGACGCCACTAACATAAAACAAAAATGAGAACCCGAGGGGTTACCGCCTTGGAACGGTCAGTGGCAAATCAAATTGCCACTGGGGGTTTAAACCAGGTTCTAGGGTGCACCAACCTCACACTTGCCCCAACAGGTTCTCGTATCACAAGACAAGTACAAATTGTCTTGGTGAAATATCTCCAACCCACCCATCAGCTCAACAATGTTGTATGCAAAAGCATACAAACATAAAAACATAAGAAGCTAATAGCATTGCAAAGCCAAAGGGCGGGTACTCAATGATCTTTCCGAGACCAGAGCATCTGGAGTAAAATCAGCAAGAACACGATGACAGGGATAAGGCTATGAACAGTGTACATACTGGTATAGGCCAAAATTTCAAACGTATCCTGCGGGTAAACAAGTGTATCCGGCGTGTAAACAATTGCATCCGGATGGGAGAAAACTGTACCCGGAGTTAAAATAACAGTATTGGGAGTGGAAATAACGGTATTGGAAGTGCACATAAGGCTATGAACAGTGTACATACTGGTATAGGCCAAAATTTCAAACGTATCCTGCGGGTAAACAAGTGTATCCGGCGTGTAAACAATTGCATCCGGATGGGAGAAAACTGTAGCCGGAGTTAAAATAACAGTATTGGGAGTGGCAATAACGGTATTGGTAGTGCACATAAGGCTATGAACAGTGTACATACTGGTATAGGCCAAAATTTCAAACGTATCCTGCGGGTAAACAAGTGTATCCGGCGTGTAAACAATTGCATCCGGATGGGAGGAAACTGTACCCGGAGTTAAAATAACAGTATTGGGAGTGGCAATAACGGTATCGGTAGTGCACATAAGGCTATGAACAGCGTACATACGGGTATAGGCCAAAATTTCAAACGTATCCTGCGGGTAAACAAGTGTATCCGGCGTGTAAACAATTGCATCCGGATGGGAGAAAACTGTACCCGGAGTTAAAATAACAGTATTGGGAGTGGCAATAACGGTATTGGTAGTGCACATAAGGCTATGAACAGTGTACATACTGGTATAGGCAAAAATTTCAAACGTATCCTGCGGGTAAACAAGTGTATCCGGCGTGTAAACAATTGCATCCGGATGGGAGAAAACTGTACCCGGAGTTAAAATAACAGTATTGGGAGTGGCAATAACGGTATTGGTAGTGCACATAAGGCCATGAACAGTGTACATACTGGTATAGGCCAAAATTTCAAACGTATCCTGCGGATAAACAAGTGTATCCGGCGTGTAAACAATTGCATCCGGATGGGAGAAAACTGTACCCGGAGTTAAAATAACAGTATTGGGAGTGGCAATAACGGTATTGGTAGTGCACATAAGGCTATGAACAGTGTACATACTGGTATAGGCCAAAATTTCAAACGTATCCTGCGGGTAAACAAGTGTATCCGGCGTGTAAACAATTGCATCCAGATGGGAGAAAACTGTACCCGGAGTTAAAATAACAGTATTGGGAGTGGCAATAACGGTATTGGTAGTGCACCTAAGGCTATGAACAGTGTACATACTGGTATAGGCCAAAATTTCAAACGTATCCTGCGGGTAAACAAGTGTATCCGGCGTGTAAACAATTGCATCCGGATGGGAGAAAACTGTACCCGGAGTTAAAATAACAGTATTGGGAGTGGCAATTACGGTATTGGTAGTGCACATAAGGCTATGAACAGTGTACATACTGGTATAGGCCAAAATTTCAAACGTATCCTGCGGGTAAACAAGTGTATCCGGCGTGTAAACAATTGCATCCGGATGGGAGAAAACTGTACCCGGAGTTAAAATAACAGTATTGGGAGTGGCAATAACGGTATTGGTAGTGCACATAAGGCTATGAACAGTGTACATACTGGTATAGGCCAAAATTTCAAACGTATCCTGCGGGTAAACAAGTGTATCCGGCGTGTAAACAATTGCATCCGGATGGGAGAAAACTGTACCCGGAGTTAAAATAACAGTATTGGGAGTGGCAATAACGGTATTGGTAGTGCACATAAGGCTATGAACAGTGTACATACTGGTATAGTCAAAAATTTCAAACGTATCCTGCGGGTAAACAAGTGTATCCGGCGTGTAAACAATTGCATCCGGATGGGAGAAAACTGTACCCGGAGTTAAAATAACAGTATTGGGAGTGGCAATAACGGTATTGGTAGTGCACATAAGGCTATGAACAGTGTACATACTGGTATAGGCCAAAATTTCAAACGTATCCTGCGGGTAAACAAGTGTATTCGGCGTGTAAACAATTGCATCCGGATGGGAGAAAACTGTACCCGGAGTTAAAATAACAGTATTGGGAGTGGCAATAACGGTATTGGTAGTGCACATAAGGCTATGAACAGTGTACATACTGGTATAGGCCAAAATTTCAAACGTATCCTGCGGGTAAACAAGTGTATCCGGCGTGTAAACAATTGCATCCGGATGGGAGAAAACTGTACCCGGAGTTAAAATAACAGTATTGGGAGTGGCAATAACGGTATTGGTAGTGCACCTAAGGCTATGAACAGTGTACATACTGGTATAGGCCAACATTTCAAACGTATCCTGCGGGTAAACAAGTGTATCCGGCGTGTAAACAATTGCATCCGGATGGGAGAAAACTGTACCCGGAGTTAAAATAACAGTATTGGGAGTGGCAATAACGGTATTGGTAGTGCACATAAGGCTATGAACAGTGTACATACTGGTATAGGCCAAAATTTCAAACGTATCCTGCGGGTAAACAAGTGTATCCGGCGTGTAAACAATTGCATCCAGATGGGAGAAAACTGTACCCGGAGTTAAAATAACAGTATTGGGAGTGGCAATAACGGTATTGGTGGTGCACATAAGGCTATGAACAGTGTACATACTGGTATAGGCCAAAATTTCAAACGTATCCTGTGGGTAAACAAGTGTATCCGGCGTGTAAACAATTGCATCCGGATGGGAGAAAACTGTACCCGGAGTTAAAATAACAGTATTGGGAGTGGCAATAACGGTATTGGTAGTGCACATAAGGCTATGAATAGTGTACATACTGGTATAGGCCAAAAATTCAAACGTATCCTGCGGGTAAACAAGTGTATCCGGCGTGTAAACAATTGCATCCGGATGGGAGAAAACTGTACCCGGAGTTAAAATAAGAGTTTTGGGAGTGGCAATAACGGTATTGGTAGTGCACATAAGGCTATGAACAGTGTACATACTGGTATAGGCCAAAATTTCAAACGTATCCTGCGGGTAAACAAGTGTATCCGGCGTGTAAACAATGGCATCCGGATGGGAGAAAACTGTACCCGGAGTTAAAATAACAGTATTGGGAGTGGCAATAACGGTATTGGTAGTGCACATAAGGCTATGAACAGTGAACATACTGGTATAGGCCAAAATTTCAAACGTATCCTGCGGGTAAACAAGTGTATCCGGCGTGTAAACAATGGCATCCGGATGGGAGAAAACTGTACCCGGAGTTAAAATAACAGTATTGGGAGTGGCAATAACGGTATTATTAGTGCACATAAGGCTATGAACAGTGTACATACTGGTATAGGCCAAAATTTCAAACGTATCCTGCGGGTAAACAAGTGTATCCGGCGTGTAAACAATTGCATCCGGATGGGAGAAAACTGTACCCGGAGTTAAAATAACAGTATTGGGAGTGGCAATAACGGTATTGGTAGTGCACATAAGGCTATGAACAGTGTACAAACTGGTATAGGCCAAAATTTCAAACGTATCCTGCGGGTAAACAAGTGTATCCGGCGTGTAAACAATTGCATCCTGATGGGAGAAAACTGTACCCGGAGTTAAAATAACAGTATTGAGAGTGGCAATAACGGTATTGGTAGTGCACATAAGGCTATGAACAGTGTACATACTGGTATAGGCCAAAATTTCAAACGTATCCTGCGGGTAAACAAGTGTATCCGGCGTGTAAACAATTGCATCCGGATGGGAGAAAACTGTACCCGGAGTTAAAATAACAGTATTGGGAGTGGCAATAACGGTATTGGTAGTGCACATAAGGCTATGAACAGTGTACAAACTGGTATAGGCCAAAATTTCAAACGTATCCTGCGGGTAAACAAGTGTATCCGGCGTGTAAACAATTGCATCCTGATGGGAGAAAACTGTACCCGGAGTTAAAATAACAGTATTGAGAGTGACAATAACGGTATTGGTAGTGCAAATAAGGCTATGAACAGTGTACATACTGGTATAGGCCAAAATTTCAAACGTATCCTGCGGGTAAACAAGTGTATCCGGCGTGTAAACAATTGCATCCGGATGGGAGAAGTACCCGGAGTTAAAATAACAGTATTGGGAGTAGCAATAACGCTATTGGTAGTGCACATAAGGCTATGAACAGTGTACATACTGGTATAGGCCAAAATTTCAAACGTATCCTGCGGGTAAACAAGTGTATCCGGCGTGTAAACAATTGCCTCCGGATGGGAGAAAACTGTACCCGGAGTAAAAAAATAACAGTATTGAGAGTGGCAATAACGGTATTGGTAGTGCACATAAGGCTATGAACAGTGTACATACTGGTATAGGCCAAAATTTCAAACGTATCCTGCGGGTAAATAAGTGTATCCGGCGTGTAAACAATTGCATCCGGATGGGAAAAAACTGTACCCGGAGTTAAAATAACAGTATTGGGAGTGGCAATAACGGTATTGGTAGTGCACATAAGGCTATGAACAGTGTACAAACTGGTATAGGCCAAAATTTCAAACGTATCCTGCGGGTAAACAAGTGTATCCGGCGTGTAAACAATTGCATCCGGATGGGAGAAAACTGTACCCGGAGTTAAAATAACAGTATTGGGAGTGGCAATAACGGTATTGGTAGTGCACATAAGGCTATGAACAGTGTACAAACTGGTATAGGCCAAAATTTCAAACGTATCCTGCGGGTAAACAAGTGTATCCGGCGTGTAAACAATTGCATCCTGATGGGAGAAAACTGTACCCGGAGTTAAAATAACAGTATTGAGAGTGACAATAACGGTATTGGTAGTGCAAATAAGGCTATGAACAGTGTACATACTGGTATAGGCCAAAATTTCAAACGTATCCTGCGGGTAAACAAGTGTATCCGGCGTGTAAACAATTGCATCCGGATGGGAGAAGTACCCGCAGTTAAAATAACAGTACTGGGAGTGGCAATAACGCTATTGGTAGTGCACATAAGGCTATGAACAGTGTACATACTGGTATAGGCCAAAATTTCAAACGTATCCTGCGGGTAAACAAGTGTATCCGGCGTGTAAACAATTGCCTCCGGATGGGAGAAAACTGTACCCGGAGTAAAAAAATAACAGTATTGAGAGTGGCAATAACGGTATTGGTAGTGCACATAAGGCTATGAACAGTGTACATACTGGTATAGGCCAAAATTTCAAACGTATCCTGCGGGTAAATAAGTGTATCCGGCGTGTAAACAATTGCATCCGGATGGGAAAAAACTGTACCCGGAGTTAAAATAACAGTATTGGGAGTGGCAATAACGGTATTGGTAGTGCACATAAGGCTATGAACAGTGTACATACTGGTATAGGCCAAAATTTCAAACGTATCCTGCGGGTAAACAAGTGTATCCGGCGTGTAAACAATTGCATCCGGATGGGAGAAAACTGTACCCGGAGTTAAAATAACAGTATTGGGAGTGGCAATAACGGTATTGGTAGTGCACATAAGGCTATGAACAGTGTACATACTGGTATAGGCCAAAATTTCAAACGTATCCTGCGGGTAAACAAGTGTATCCGGCGTGTAAACAATTGCATCCAGATGGGAGAAAACTGTACCCGGAGTTAAAATAACAGTATTGGGAGTGGCAATAACGGTATTGGTGGTGCACATAAGGCTATGAAAAGTGTACATACTGGTATAGGCCAAAATTTCAAACGTATCCTGCGGGTAAACAAGTGTATCCGGCGTGTAAACAATTGCATCCGGATGGGAGAAAACTGTACCCGGAGTTAAAATAACAGTATTGGGAGTGGCAATAACGGTATTGGTAGTGCACATAAGGCTATGAATAGTGTACATACTGGTATAGGCCAAAAATTCAAACGTATCCTGCGGGTAAACAAGTGTATCCGGCGTGTAAACAATTGCATCCGGATGGGAGAAAACTGTACCCGGAGTTAAAATAACAGTTTTGGGAGTGGCAATAACGGTATTGGTAGTGCACATAAGGCTATGAACAGTGTACATACTGGTATAGGCCAAAATTTCAAACGTATCCTGCGGGTAAACAAGTGTATCCGGCGTGTAAACAATGGCATCCGGATGGGAGAAAACTGTACCCGGAGTTAAAATAACAGTATTGGGAGTGGCAATAACGGTATTGGTAGTGCACATAAGGCTATGAACAGTGAACATACTGGTATAGGCCAAAATTTCAAACGTATCCTGCGGGTAAACAAGTGTATCCGGCGTGTAAACAATGGCATCCGGATGGGAGAAAACTGTACCCGGAGTTAAAATAACAGTATTGGGAGTGGCAATAACGGTATTATTAGTGCACATAAGGCTATGAACAGTGTACATACTGGTATAGGCCAAAATTTCAAACGTATCCTGCGGGTAAACAAGTGTATCCGGCGTGTAAACAATTGCATCCGGATGGGAGAAAACTGTACCCGGAGTTAAAATAACAGTATTGGGAGTGGCAATAACGGTATTGGTAGTGCACATAAGGCTATGAACAGTGTACAAACTGGTATAGGCCAAAATTTCAAACGTATCCTGCGGGTAAACAAGTGTATCCGGCGTGTAAACAATTGCATCCTGATGGGAGAAAACTGTACCCGGAGTTAAAATAACAGTATTGAGAGTGGCAATAACGGTATTGGTAGTGCACATAAGGCTATGAACAGTGTACATACTGGTATAGGCCAAAATTTCAAACGTATCCTGCGGGTAAACAAGTGTATCCGGCGTGTAAACAATTGCATCCGGATGGGAGAAAACTGTACCCGGAGTTAAAATAACAGTATTGGGAGTGGCAATAACGGTATTGGTAGTGCACATAAGGCTATGAACAGTGTACAAACTGGTATAGGCCAAAATTTCAAACGTATCCTGCGGGTAAACAAGTGTATCCGGCGTGTAAACAATTGCATCCTGATGGGAGAAAACTGTACCCGGAGTTAAAATTACAGTATTGAGAGTGACAATAACGGTATTGGTAGTGCAAATAAGGCTATGAACAGTGTACATACTGGTATAGGCCAAAATTTCAAACGTATCCTGCGGGTAAACAAGTGTATATGGCGTGTAAACAATTGCATCCGGATGGGAGAAGTACCCGGAGTTAAAATAACAGTATTGGGAGTGGCAATAACGGTATTGGTAGTGCACCTAAGGCTATGAACAGTGTACATACTGGTATAGGCCAAAATTTCAAACGTATCCTGCGGGTAAACAAGTGTATCCGGCGTGTAAACAATTGCATCCGGATGGGAGAAAACTGTACCCGGAGTTAAAATAACAGTATTGGGAGTGGCAATTACGGTATTGGTAGTGCACATAAGGCTATGAACAGTGTACATACTGGTATAGGCCAAAATTTCAAACGTATCCTGCGGGTAAACAAGTGTATCCGGCGTGTAAACAATTGCATCCGGATGGGAGAAAACTGTACCCGGAGTTAAAATAACAGTATTGGGAGTGGCAATAACGGTATTGGTAGTGCACATAAGGCTATGAACAGTGTACATACTGGTATAGGCCAAAATTTCAAACGTATCCTGCGGGTAAACAAGTGTATCCGGCGTGTAAACAATTGCATCCGGATGGGAGAAAACTGTACCCGGAGTTAAAATAACAGTATTGGGAGTGGCAATAACGGTATTGGTAGTGCACATAAGGCTATGAACAGTGTACATACTGGTATAGTCAAAAATTTCAAACGTATCCTGCGGGTAAACAAGTGTATCCGGCGTGTAAAC